>CAMOHE010045429.1:7311-37362 GCA_946598075.1 Artocarpus hirsutus | reverse complement strand
GTAACAAAATACATGGGATGTTTTGATTATTTTCCTTAAATATGAAAATTTTGTTTGCACCGACAAGTAAAAATGCAGTTGTAGACCGTCAATATGTGTTTATAATTTTCTTAATTTGTAAGATTTTATTTTGTGATTTGACGTCCTTTTTTCTTAACAAGCAAAAACTACCAAGGAGAAAAGATAACCCACATTCAAAAGAAAAGTTATTAAAAGAAAAAGAAAAAATATTAAAATCTTGAGAAATGTGACTGGTCTACGACTCTACATTATAATACAAATCTCTATAATAAGGGCTTGTTTGACATACCGTATTATATTGTATTGTATCGCTTTGTATTTTTTGTATATAATACAATTTTATTCAATAAAAACTGTTAACCCCCACTTAGGGGCGTTACAGTGTACCAAATATGTCTTAAGAGGTTTGATACAGTCCAATTCTTGATCTTCTTTTACTTTAAAAATAATCTCAAAATTTGCACTCCTAATAGAGTTTTTTTTTACACTGATTTTACTAATGTATAGGTTCCAAAATTCCACGTTGACAATTCGACACAAAATGGGGGAAATTTTTGAGCCAATGTGTTGATTTATATGTCCCAATGACTAGCTTTTATTTGCTTTTATTGTCCAATTGCATAGTATTATTGTGACACCCACCCTTATTCATAAGTAATATGGTTGACATAACCCATCAAGTTAATATAATACAAAGGACTTTGTCAATTGTAAGTATTATTGATAAGAGCATTTGTGGAAGATGTGAGGTGAAAAATATGAAATATACTAGCATTTGATCATGGGTTTGAATTATAATTTGTAGTTATAATAACAATTGCATATTGATTATTGCACATTTTTCAAGAGTCTTTGAATTAGACAAGATAGAGGCCAAATGGGACAAGAGAATACTATAACAAATTTATTTAGAAATAACAATTTATTCTATAAAAGGGTAGAAGATTATATTAAATAATCAATCTTTTTCTAAAACTTCAACAAGAAAGTACGTATTTCCATTGGACCAAGCTCAACGACAAGCGTTGAGTTATTGAAAGGGCCTCCTTTGACTGGGGTTGGTTCTACTTTGCCTTTATCTCCCTCCACGTTCCATGACATTCTCTTTATCTTAGACTTCTCTTGGTTTGCTGTTAAGCTCATTTCCTTCACCTCCTTTATCTGAGAACATGTCCAAATACAATAACATATCAAACAAATACCCCTTTCCTATATGACCATCATTATAGATACTTACATACATACATACATATATATATAATGATCAATCCATTTATGGTATATTATTTGTGGATCGGATGTGACTGAACTAATAAAGTAGGATAAATAAAAATATATAGATTTTTAAGAAGATGAAATATAATTTAAAAAGGATAAAACAAAAGTTTTATAAATTTCATATATAAAATTAAAAGAAAAAAGTTTAGGGAGTGACCGTCCACTCCATTTTTGGGTGGCTTCGCCCCTGTGTGTCGGTGTGTACTTACTGTTTTGCCGGAAAACATCTTCTTTAGTTCAACTTTAGCCAATGTTGAGTAGTCAGGATCTTCACCGGCCTAAAACATTCAAAGCGTGAAAAGCATGCAAGGTTTTAGCTTGGTGTGTATTGTAATTCATTATGTTAACACAAATAGTGTGATATATCTTTTCACCTCATATAAATGTGCCAAACGAAGTAACACATTTCCATCATCCAACTCCTGCAAAACTAGGATTAATTAGAGAGAGAAAGAAACATCAAGCAACACTAGATCATGATTACATGTAATAATATTGAAGAAAATACGATTTATCACTAATGATGATACTATCACCACATACGTATACTGCTTTAAAATTGCCAAACATCCACTTAATAGGGCGAGATTCAGTTGTTTGTTTTTTATCATTTAACGATTCTCGTTTTGTGACATCTATTTGTATCACTAATGATGATAAATAGTAATATTCTATAGCCCTTTGAGACTAGCTCAAGCGGTTGGACGTGTAAGTGTATACGTGTCCACTAGAGTTTTGAATCCTCGTAGTTTTATTTCTTCTTAAAAAATGTAAAGTGCTATTTGTATGAAAAAAAATAAAAAAAATAAAAAGTAATACTCTATATACATTGAGTTGCAATAAAGTCACCTGGAGAGTGATCAAAGCGACATTGAAAGGCAAGCTGTAATTTGGTTCAAAGCTAGATGATGTTGTCGTATAAGATGCTGTCCAATCCTCAAATTTCTGTGCATTCCATCATAGCATAAGATTAAGGGATGCAAATAATTAAGAGAAGAGTATTAATGACTAATTATCATTATTATTTAAGGTCATATACTTCATGTGTGAAAGCTAAAAGAAGTGGAGAGTAAATTTCTTGGCCTGTCGTTCGCCGCCATTTTGCCCCAGCCCCTGCTTGGTTGATGCTCACATAATAATTACCTCGTACCTTAAACCATGGAAATATTTACATGTTAAACAAGTTCATACAAAAGAAACATTAACATATAAATGAAGCATTTTACTTTGATGAGAACTTATGAAGAAATCACTTTTTCAATTAAGAGCACAAGTAGGAAAATAATAATGTCGTTTCTCTTTTAAAGCTTTGTGATAAAAACGACACTTCGAAAATTTATGGCATGTTTTAGGAACTAAACGCATGGAACAACATGTCGTAAAGTAATTAGGAAACGACAAGTTGTTTACTAGACAAAAACGACATGCTATACTAAAGGACTTCAAATGTGTTTCAATAACACCACCAGTAGTCCACATGAAAACGACATTTTTTTTGGCGCTCAGGTTAAAGCAGCTAACCGTAAATACATGTCATCTACTAACAAACGACAACGGCGACAACGACATGTATTTTAAAAACATGTCGTTACTTTTCAAAAAGGCAATCAACATTAAAAAAAAAAAAAACGTAGTTTTTATGAAAAACAACATGTGCTTTTTTTGCGATCAGATTGAAAACAGTTTCTTACAAATACGACATGTCATTTTATGTATAAATAGCAGTAAACATAAACGACATCTAGTTTTACGCAAAACAGACAATGATTGGCATGTGGTTTACATTTCACAAAACGACAAGCAAATACAAATGCAAAGTAGTTAATATAACTGCACGTGGTTTTTTGTGAAACGACATCAACTGAAAAGCATGTCTTTTGAAGTTCAAAGCTTTCATGTGAAAACGACATCCAGAAAACAGGACATGAGTTTCTATAAAGATCAAAACCGAAATCAACACTCAACCACATCTCCTTTTCATTTGTTACGACATCTTATCATGCTTGATGATCCGACATGTTATTTAACTTTCCTGGTGAAAAAAAAAAAAAAAAAAGTAGGAAGCAAATTTGCATAGCACAAACTATAAAGGCGTTTGACAAATATGTTTAAAAAATATAGTCAAAATTAATTTTAGCCAAAAACGTTGTAGTATACGAAGGCTTTACACTGTAGCAATTTTTTATCTTTTACTGTAACTGCTAAAAGCTTTATACTATCTAAAGCCAAGTAAAACACGTGTTTGTCATGTGATAAATTCTTACCGTTAAGCCTTGACAAGTGCTTTCAACACACACCATCTCGTCAAGGGCTTCTCCCACTCCTCTACCGTCATCAGCGATCATACGTCTTGCATATACAAAAAACGAGAACAATATTGATGAGCAATGTTATGCGCCGTATTGGTGTACGTGAGTCGCGGTGCCAGGAAAATATTTTAGAGTGACGAAAATTTTTTAAAGTTAGAATTTAGACATAATAAAAGCTTTTTTGAAGAACATATCTAAAAACTTCAATTAAAAGATCTTTGGAGGGGTCGAATTTAAAGAAATGTTGCATGAAAATGATATTTTGGCCCTAGAAGTCAAGGGAGCCCCTTGGGCCGGAGGACAGCTACCCCTAGGCCTAAAGGGGCTCGGCCAGTGGCTCGTGTCCTATGTTGGTCCCGTCCCTCATTAAATATGATGTACGGCACCACTGGTACGTGGAAATAAATGAATAAAAATGTTGGAATGCATTCTTTGACGATCACAAGGTATGGAAAAGTTGAACCTGTGCAACATCAGTTCTAGCTGTCCATCTGCAATGCTGGCTCCACCAGTGGCACGATCAACCAGCACGGATAATTCGGATTTCTTATCAAAAGTGTAGATTCCAAGATTAAGCTGAAACAAAGAAGACGACCTATTAAATTATATAAAAAGCAAACTAAGGGGTTGTTTATTGTGAGTACTGTTGGTATTAAATAGACTTAAATTTAAATTCAAATATTAAGAATCTTTTAAATACGTGTTTATTTTTTTTAAAATTCAAATTTTTTAAGCATTAAGAATCTAAATTTTTAGATACTTGGATATCTATGTTACAGTAAAAACTGAAATTCTCTTATATTTGAGAGGGAAAAAATTATAACTCCTTCATTTGATATTCAATTGAGATGATTTATTTTTCATTATGTTCCTAATGAAGAGAAAAATAAATTAAGATCCACATTGTATATTTTTTGGGACCATTAACATTAAGATTTTATTAAATTTGTTAATAAATCAAAAACTATTTTTACTACCTCTCCAAACACAAATTTCAATTTTATTCCAAATTCAGATTAAAACTTAAATGCACATCTAAATGTCAATTCGGATAACAATTAAAATCACTAACTTAAATTAAATCACTAATTTGAATCCATTTAACAAACGAACCCTAAACATTTTAAGAATAATGCTATAGACATTGCAATTTTTTACCAACCAAAATTGATGTAACAAATGAATTGTCATTTTCAATAGAAAAATGCTATGATTTAATCACCATATATGTGACATTATATTAAAACTATCACGGAACAAAGACAGACTCATTCATTTTATTTATGTTGTGTGACAAAGTTATTTACAGAAGATTGTGTTTTTTTTTTTTTTTTTTGGTGTTCTACAATTTTTGAAATGTTGATATTCAATTTTAAGGATCACTATTCACTAAGCAAACATTTGTTCAAATTATTACAATTATTTGACTGAGCAAATGCATTGTTAGACATTGAACATTTTGGTTTTTTTTTTTTTTTTAATAACTCATTTTGTACGTTTGTCTCCTCAACTTTTCGTGAATTGACAAGTTGCCTGAAGTTTTGAATTTTATCTCAAGCCCATGATAAATTTACATGAGCATCACTTGAATTGAAGATATCATTTTCTGTAGAGAGTTGAACTTCTAAATCTAGTTAATATCAATCATCATGTGGATTAGTGGTAAGAAAATTACTGGATAATAGTTGCCTGCAACAGGCTGAGTAACCACAAGAGGCCAGTCTTCTCTAAAATCTCGAACCTGCAAAACCATTTATCATAGCTTTCAACGTTTCATCATAGCAAAGCTATAATTTATAATTTTTTTTCTTCTTTTTCATTCAGTCATGAGACTTTATATGAAAGAATTACCCTTTTCAGAAAATCTCTTCCATTAGAATCGGTGTAAAACACTTTGTCCGTGGCCATGTTCGCCGTCATTCGCGTGATGACCTCCTTGCCAAGGCTATCATCCGTCGGGATTGGACCAATCTTCACCGTAGAGATTTTTGTTAGAACTAAACATACAATTCTTATTCTTTTTGTCTAGCATTATGTTTTCTTGATCAAAAAGATGATTAGGAAATAATTTGCTCACTGTGAATTCAATTTCAGCATGCTCTTTGTCCTTGTAAAGCCTTGTGACCTGACAAACAAATAAAAAAAAAAGGCATCTTAAAGAGTAAATTATGCATCTGTAATGGTATTTAGTCATTCAAATACCATCAAACCCTTTTATGATACTTTCAAAGAGCAATGGCTTAATATAAATCAATTTCATTTTTGTTACAAATTACTAAAAGATTGATATGTTAATTAACCTGGTAGATCCATGAACCAAACTCTTGGTGAATTTCGTCAACTAGGTCGCCTCGAAAGACCTTTAACGGGACCTGAAAAATGCATGAAATTACTCTCTAAAGTTTATCTTGTGATCATTAGACACATGACTGTCTCAAAAAGCTTTTACTAATATGAAAGAAAAAACACCATGAGAAAGTAGTTTTATGGCCGATCATGAAACTAAAATATGAACTTTCAAGCATAGAAAAAGCAGGGACAAAACAGTGGTTTCCGTTTTGTAGAACTTTCAGAATTTTGACATGTGTGCATTCATGATGTTCATGATAAAATTTTTTATGATGTGAGACGGAACAACGAAGTAAACTTTGTAATACAAAGTGCTTACCGATCGGGAAACAATGGTTGGAGGGGCCCCGTTAGGCCGAAAAATGTAAGCCCCAGAAGCCTGCAAAAACAGATTATTCCAAATACCAATCATTTTATTGCATTTTCTCAATCCAGAGATGAAGACACTCAGGAAAAAAAAAAAAAGAAAAAGCATCTATAGAAACTGAGAATATACCTGAGGATCTGCATCACCAGTGCTTGAACCATACCAAAGATATGTCTGTTGTATTGGTACATCAACCTTGTAATATATGACAATCAAGTATGGATTATTTTAGCCTCTAAATCTTCCCCAAAAGTTCAGAATAAAAGGCAGAAAAAGAAAAGGGCAGAATAGTTTTCTGTTTTTTCTAAACAAATAATTAACGATTTATTAAATTGTTTATCCTTTCCTTCTAATCTCTTTGAAAGGTATTTTGAGTATCATATTAGTATGTGAACATCAATTGATGAAAAATGCATATGCATATAACAAAATGATAGTAAGGTGATGTTCCTATTAATTACACTTTACACATTAATGTTGCAATAAGTTAAAGTTCTGATCAGATTGCCCAATTGATACTATATTATGGATTTTGTGTTAGAGATTTTATCATGGCTACTTTTTGGAAATAACTTACACCAGTTTTAGAATTGTACATGCGTTTCAGTTGTCCTGAAGTAGAAGAAAAGGACATCTTCAGATCTCCAGGTCCAATTTCAATGGTGTCGTCTTCCAATCTCTTCATCTCAGAGGCAAGTCCTTGTCTGCGTTTCACTGCAACAGTTTGGAGAGAGAGAAGAAACTGAACCAACTAAGAAAATTAGCTTCCTCAATTTGTAAATAATCTATGCAATTTTGTAATCTTAATTAGGTACACTTGTTAAGAATCTAGAGGGTTTGTCTTTGGTCCTTAAGAACGACTGGTCCTACACTGTAAAATGTAAAAGTAGGGGATTTAACATGACATTTATTGTATCAATGACTTTGACACGACGTGACATTGGCCCCCGATAGATAAAACCCTTGTTACATGAAACAAATGTCATGTTACACTCCCAACTTTCATATGTTACATGTGAAACTGATCCTTTAGGAAGAACTCATGCCTTTGCCTAGGACCTAAGAATCTATATTAGGTACCGAAAAGGCCATAAAGGTTACCATTGTTAGATCCTTTTGAGATGAAGTAAGTGTTCCAACCCAGTGGCGGCACAGAAACTTGAAAATGGAGCCAATACTTGGGAGCTTCTTCGGGCTGTTTTCCCAAGTAGGCTTGTATGTAGAACTTTCTCAAGTTCTCTGTGACGTTGTCTAAGCTTATGAATTGTGTCTCAATGGTATTGCCTGATGAATCTTTAACAACAAGATTGGCATCATTAACCTGGTGTGGAGATTGTTACTCTTAGGCCATATACGAAAGAATATTTCTCTTCACTAAGGTGGTAACTAATTGTTGAAATAGTATAAACTAAGCGAAGATATACCAACCGGTATTTTAATAACGTCAGTACGATGCCATCCGAGAGAGTTATATGCCACAACAATCTGAAATAACCAGTTGAAGAGAACAAATTAATGTTGTGAAAAAAGGGAAGGAAAATTCAACAACATAGTGTTCATAAAGAAAGGGCTAGAAAAGCTTGAAATATTTTACCAAGCTCTTTCCTCTTGTAATATCTTCTTCTGTTGGTGGGCAGTAACTGATATTCAGTAATTGACACTGTTTAAATTAAATGGAAGAAGAACAACTTGAGTATGACAAAACTTGATCAAAATGGCAGAAATTTCAGGAGATGAGTGGAATTAAAAAAATAAAAATAAAAAAATAAAAAAAAGTTAAAGGAAGCAATGAATAAAGGTGAGGATCACCTGGGAAAATGTGGATTCTTGCACCTCACATTGACCTCCTGATTTCTTCTCAGCTAAGCATGTAAGAGCAGAATTAACCACAATCTCTGTCTGTAAAAATAAAAAACAAATAAATAAATCATAAAAAAAATTATATTAACTACATGGGAAGAATAAAGCAAAGAGGGGGAAAATTATAAAGGGCATATATACTAGCTGCCAACCTCGGAGGCACCAATAGCGAGGCGCTTCACATAGTCATTCGTCGTATGTTGCTTGGCAGTGCCAGTGACTGCATCATGGTGCTGTACGATCCCTAAAGCGTCTCCAAGGGCAAAAGTATTTGGGCCTTTGGATCTCTTCCCGGCCAGGAATTCAAGTTGCCTTGCCGCCTATTTTGAGCACACAAAAAAAGATTCTCGTTAGATACTATATAGATACATATGTGTATGTATATGTATTATGTGAAGTTAATTGAAAATTTGATGATGTAATATGGGAAATGTTTGAATGGTCTAGACATGACATAAAAAGGACAATGTAATATGCCTTGTTAACTGCAGAATGATTATATTATAGTGCTGTATACCAGATAGTATCCACTCAGAAACCGAACATATCGCTTCAAAGCTGCGCGGCTAGTAAAGAATCCGGTCCAATAAGCATTTTTGCCATCTGCATACCTGTTAGCAATGAGCAAGATATGTATGTAAGATTAGTTAAGTCAATAATTCTTTTTTTTTTTTTCAGAAGCGGAGAACCAAAGAACAAGAACAATCTAATGCTCACGGGAAGTAATCGTCGGTTTTCAGCGGCCACGTCTCATTGGCTGCATATTTAGCATCGGTGTAGAGAGATGGTGTGGAATACAAAGCATTGACCCGGCCATCCTAAGAGATTTGTGCAGTTTGAATGCAATTATAAAACCAAGTAAAAACAGCCTAAAAAATTTAATCTTTTAGGTAGACAAAAGTCGAAAACCATTCCTGATCAACTAACCTTGTTGACATAATGTAACAATTTGTCCATTTGCTTGAACCAAGATTCAGCATACTGGTACTGGAAATCATCACCCATTGTCCACATGATGTGGTTTGTCCTTGTCACATTTGCCTGTATAGAAACGATGATTTGAATAATTTATGTCAAATCTTTTCTTCAACATTGACACTGAGGGCCCAAAAGGGTCATTTGCAGATAACACAACGCAAATTGCAAAGTGTGTTCAACAAAAGTGCATGAAAGTCTTTCACACAGCTATTTGGAGAAGCTTGGTCTTTAATACAGAACTATGAGTTGGTTTGTGTCCCAAAACCAAGTGTTTTAGAGTTGGTATTTCGAATCATTAGTTTGAAGATATTGGTCTGAAAACATTATTTTTAAATTTTCACACTTGTTTTTAAGATTAAAGTACGTAGGTCATGAGAAAACAATGCTATAATGTTTTCTATTTTTTATTGGTTTTGATTCCAAAAACTGCTTAAACAATATTTTTTATGGTAGTCTTTTTTTTTTTTTTTTCCCTCTCTCTCTCTCTGTTGTCCCGAAATAATATGCGCGGATCAGAAACGCGTTTTTGACTTCTGCTTCTGCTTCCTCCCTTGCTATAAGCAAAGGCAGAACTTATTCCAAGAGTCCATCAATTTCAAACTAAGCGTAAACAAAAGAACCTTCGGATCGTAGAAACAAGACCACATTGGTAAGAAAATATCAGGAAAGCTAAGAACTGACTTGGGCAATGGCAGCATTAACAAAATCTTGAACCCGGGTCTCAACATTGTAGTCATAAAGAAGAGGATTATCCTGCCATTTTTTAACAAAGATTTAGAAAGACAAATGTGACATGCACACGAAATCATATTCGAAAAAAAAAAATGTTTTGCAATAAGTTATTTCTGGTGAATAAGAACCTGGACAGGAGCAGAGTCATCGTTCACTTCGAAATGGAAGCCTTGGGGGGGACTATAGTGAACGGGAAATGCATTGGTGAAAATCTGCATAAGGTTCAAAAGTTACAATAATGGTGGACATAATAACAAGGGATTAGAAAGAGAAACTAGCATATCATATCACAGCAATTGCACACTTCAAAACCTGAGAGGAAGAGCCAAAAGTTTTCGAGCCACGCCATATAACTTCGAGTGACTTGTCTCCTTTCCTTTTTGCTCTGTCCTGATAATCAATCCTTGCAAAATGTACAGATTCAAATCCAACCTGTAAGAATAAAGGGAAACCAAAAACATCCTCAGTCTTTAATGGGGAATTGCACAAAAGAAACCAACATATTCCTTCTCAGCTTGATTAAATGAATTAAAATTATTATTAGTTCTCTGGTTGATGTCTAAACTATTGCAGAAGTCTCCTTTCAGTTTCTTAACTAAAATCATTTTAGATTAGGTCATTTTCTAAAGTGAAAATAATCCTTGTACAAGATGATTTTTTTCCTTTCAAAATTTAACTGAAAATGTTCGTGGACTACTCTTAATTCCAAAGCTTAAGGACTGAAACAAGACTTCTGTCATTGATATAGGTCCCAAAAATATCCTTGACCACAATCATATTCAACTAGACATCAAGTCAATTTCGTAAAAGATTGACGAAGGCATTGGGAATCAACAGTAAGCTAAATAGACAAGCATGGATCTGATCTAGTACTTAAAGCATAATTATATGGTTGCAGGCTGATACCCCTATATAACTCATATGGGTTTTATTTCCGCCACTCATAAAGCAATGGCCCCACTTGTTGAGTCCCATGTGAGCCTCGCAATGGGGCCTGCTTTTTTTTAGTAATGGGGATAAAATCACATGAGGTATATTATAGGATTTCTCTTTCAGGCTTATCTAGTGGTCGATACACACCCTGGCCAAGACGGAGCAGAGAAAAATTAGTGAGGGGGCAAAGCTGTAACTGAATTAATGAGGTCAGGGACAAAACTGATTTTAAGAGTGGTGGAAAATAATTTTAAGAGAGGTAGAATACAATTTTTATAAAGCTTCATATTATAAGGGAAAAAAGTTCAAGGGGGCCGGCCGGCCGCCCACCTCGTTTGTATGTGGCTCCGCTCCTACATAGCCTCTAATATTGACATCTAGAGACCAAGTTTAAAAAAGATCCAAAATCATAATTATGAGCAAAGTGATAAGTACATAAAACTAGTGTGCCACCAAGGAATTCCAAAGTTTTGTACCTCGGCACTTAGGAGGTAAGCTTGGACAGCAGAGTGGCCAAAGGGATCAATTTGCCAACCAGCACGAGGGACCTTATCGAACTCCTTTTTCATGTAACCATGGCCCAATGTCGTTTGGTCGATCATGTCTATGTAATGGCATGTCGCTTCATCATGCATGCACCAACCACCATTTCTAAATTCCCACAACATTATGAAGTACTAATTTATAATCAAAGAATTAATATATAATGAGCTCAACTTAATTACTGATTGAGCTATATATAGGACTTACATGAACTCCAATCTACCATCATTCACAAGTTTCCTCACTAGTTCTTGAGTCTCCAAGCTTTGTCCTGTCCACCATCTTTGAAAAAATGCCTTCGAAATAGGGAAAAAAAAAAGAAAAGAAAGTCTTTCTAGTAAGATTGACAAGAAACAAACAGTAAAAAAAGTTTTCTTACTAAAATTACCATCTCAGCAAACACAAACTTCCTATTCGGATCTCGTCGCAACGATTCCACGACCGAGTCCAGCACATTCTCAACACAAGCTCCCTACATAAACACATCAATAACCAAAACAAATCAAAACCCAGTTTTATAAACTAAAATTAAGACCCAAAAACATAAAAGTCAACCATAAAAATCCTTGCTTTGTAACACTTTCTTTTTGATGTGAATTGAAGGTGAAGAAGATCTTCAACAACATATTTGCCCAAAAAAAAACAACTGCTTTCAGAATACATATACACACACATAGACATATACATATACATATATACATATATATATATATAAACAAACCTGAATACTGTTGTTGGCTCCAACATAGTACTGATCAACAGTCTTCAACCAACCAACATCATCATGAGAATGAGGCACCAAATGCACATTCAACTTCCCTTCCACAACACCACTGCTCGTGTTGTACTTCACATAACCGCCATTAACTACCCAACCACCACACAAAATTCCCACGACACCAAAAACCAGAACAAGCTGAAAAAACCAAACCGACCCCATTTTTGATTCAGAAATCCCCTCTCTTCCCCCAAGAGATTTCTTTATTTTTCACACTTTCATGAACTGGGTCGAAGTAATCAAACCAATAGTTGTGAACAAAGAAACCACCAATGATGATTGTTATGATGTATAAAAAAAGTTATATATAGACGAAAACCAGCCTTGGTTTTTCCTATGGAGGTTTGAAGTAGCCGCCCTAAGGGTAACAATACATATATAGATATAGACATATAGTGATGGTTGTATAATGGGACCACATAAAAATGTGACACTTTTTAAGTGGTGGAATCTTTGTACCAGAAGACGGTTAAAATTTTTGAAAAAATAAATAAATAAAAATGAAATTCCAAAGCGGCAAGTAAGCTTGCCTGGGGTCATAACAAGTTGAGATTGGATTGGTAATCGTTGGATTTTTTGTTAGGCATTACGTAAGGTAATCTAACGGCTATGAATGTGTAGTTTTGGTGAGCACTAGTGCACTGGATCATTGTCTGCTTACTGCATGTGGACGCCACTTGACTTCTTGCTTAACCGAGGAAGAAATAAACCTTCTATGATTTTTTTTTTTTAATCTTTCTTCGATGGTACTCTACACGTCTAAGTCAAGATCGTATTAATATAAAAAATATAAAATAAATATTTTTTACACAGATTTGACAGGTAAAAAATAAAATCCTATTAACAATTGTATATTTTAAAATCCCACATTAGAGTTTTTTTCCTTTTTTTTTTTTTTTTTAATTTACTGATGGTAACGGCCAAAACACAAGATTAGAAGAAGTTTTAGTGATAGTAACGGTCAAGACACGAGGTTAGAGGAAGTGAAACTGTCACAATGAGAGTTCACCTCATGGAAGCTTTGAACATCCAACACAAACTGAAGATTTTAAGTGGCCTTTTTTTTTTTTTCCCCTTCTTTGTGCTATGATTACACTATCTTACAGTAAACGCAACTTTACGAGGAATTTTGCCGAATCAACATAGCGATATTTTGCTGTTTTGACTGATCTTTCTAATAATCCAAAACAGTGGTGATGCCAAGTATAACATAAAAAGAGTGGCTCCAATTTGGCCCTTTTAGCTATATTTTGATCAATCTCTTTCCTTCGGGATTCTATAAAAATGCTTTGGTCCCTTTAACCATTCATAGAGGCAAAAGTTCTTACAATGTGTGAAATTCCTTAGAAATTGTTACTCTTTTTTTTTTTTTTTTTGAAACGGGAAATTGTTCTTACACAGCTGTGGCCACAAAGAAAATAGTTATACGTCGTAGTCGATTACATTGGACAGACCCTCTTTAAGTTCTCTACACTACATAGGTCCATATAGTTTTTATGGATTATTATGACAAGAGAAAAAATGATTTTTTTTTTTTTTTTTTTTTGCCCCTAGAAAAGAGAAACAAGAAGAAAGTTGCATGCAGAAATGATGCCTCTATAAACTTCATTGACACAACACAGGAAAAAAAAAAAGAACCACCGACAAGTTTATAATTGACGCATGAGCTGTGGGATCCACACTATCTTATACGATTTCATAATCTAAATAAAACGCATGTATAATCGTATTATGAAATTGATATGTCATTCACAATTAGCCACTAAAACTGTATAGGGTGTTTGATTTAAAAAGAGAAGTTATAGGATAAGATGCGTTACCACACAATATGACAACACTGAGAATGGACCATATTTTAAAAGTGAAAGCAACAACAAAGCCAAAATCATTGATTTAACAATTGAAACTCTTCTCTAAAAATGACAGAAGATGTGGTCCAATCATATGTCTTAGACATAAAAATCATCATAAAGAAACCGCAGAGGGAATGCATAATAATGAAAATAATGCCATATAAGATGTTGAAACAAAGCAGAGACACATTCAAATTTTTAATGTTATACCATACTTTTCCCCCAAGAATAATAGTCTCTGCTTGTCGATAGCAGCCCTATCAAGACAAATGATAGTTAACAACAGGCCCCAAAATAAAATCAATTTAAATGGTAGAACACCAGAGAGCCTTTTTGACCTGCATGGCAAGCATTAATCCAAAAGTCAAGTAAAAGCTAAGGCAAGAGCATCAGAGTCAGAGACATGAAGCAGTGAGGTTCGGATGCGAAACCTGGCATGGAAAACAACTTCAAACGCTTATTTATTTTTATCCTCCTCATTCGTTTCTTTGTCTTCATTTTTCTTCTCGTCGGTCTAAAGAATTGAAAACAAGATGATAGAAGTTAATGGCCCGGATCATGGGCACTTAGTATCTTAACAGTAACATTGTTTACAAATTCATTTAGACTTATAAACAAGTATACAACCACCACATATCTCATAAACTCACCTCTGACTGGCTTTGCATGGAAGCAAGCAAATCTTTAACTGAAGGATCATTTGGATCAACACCTGGAAGCTGCAGAAACGTTCAAATTACACAAGTCATTAGATTCTAGAAGCAAAGTTTTGCTTTACTCAGCTAGGGAAAAAATTGTAGGTTATGGCAAGTATACCGAGGCAAGGATGGAAGACACAAAAGACTGGTCAGCCAGCAGCTTACTCATATCTGCAGGATTAGAGGAATCTTTTGTGCTGTCCTGAACCGATAATTGAAGAGCTGCAAACATTGCAGAATTAGCAATTAAATCATATACTTGAAGCAGTAATAACCATTTAAATATTGTTAGGCATCCAAACATCTGCTAAGAACTTGTATATTATTAAAACAGTCAACGACTCACAATCAAATAAGAAAATGCAGAACTTATCATATTTCAGCCTCTTATTTTAACACAACGACAAAGGTGGACCTTCAGAGCTTGCCAATAACACACTCTCATCAATGTTTTGCAATTTATATCAGCACCTCATCATCAATTCTAGAACTAGTTCAATCGCCAATATAATTTCCCCGGCTAAATTTATTGGTCTAAATGAAACATAACAGCCATAGAGGACAAGGACAGATTAAACACACACACACATAAGAAAAAGAAAAAGAAAAAGCCCAACGCAAAAAGCCTTACCTAGAGCCAATTCTGGATCATCTGCAGCTGCGTCAGACATATCTGTGTCTCGCATATCATGGCTGGAGGCAGGGTCATCCATTGACATTGCAAGGGCCTGCTGCAGCAGAGCATTCTCATCGTCCTGTTGGATATTTAACCATTGATTTAAAAACAATCATGAAGAAGGAATTAAGCAACCCAACAAAGAGAACGAATTTTCAAATGCCTCAAGCATTTGATGAACTTGCATGTCACTGCCTAGGTGTCTACACCACCCAACTCCACAACGGGAAAAATATATATTGGAACCCAAACAAACAAATTCACAAACTTAGAAATTGCTAAGTACGTCGATCTTATAGCTCTGAACATAAAAATAGTATCAGCACTGCTTGGGCAAAGATAAAAGGCAGGAAAAGTGATTTGTTTAAAGCAAGGGATAACACCAACCATTAAATCAGTTGCCTTATTGTCAGCTCCAGAAGCTGGAGCTGTGGCACGCTCAGTCATAGTTGCATCCTGTGAGCTGGAGGGCTGCTCTCCTCCTTTCTCTTGCTTAGATGCCTCCTCTGCAGCCTTTTTGGCAGCTGCTTCCTGTCTGGCCCTCTCCTCTTCCATAGAAACTCTAAGAGCAAGGGCCAGCTCTGGATCTAGGTTGGGATCTACGCCAAAATCAAAACCAGATGCACCTCCAGCTGCAGCAGCTGCCGATGCTGCTGCAAAGCCACTTGCACCTTCCCCATCCCCAGTGAAGATAGGTGTACTGCAATATACGGACAAAATCAGAAAATTTTCATAATTTATCTAAGAAATAAAGGAAGAAAGAAATCAACAAAACCGACCTTATCAGTACATCAGAAAGCACATTTGGACCAGGTGGAACATGAACAATATGACTAGTACCATTATTGTTGACAGCAGCAAGAAGGGCTTCTAGTTTCTCTGTCTTTCCATCATCTTCTTCGCCAAAATTAACAATATCGAGTGCTACACTATTCTTTTTTAACTTCCTTCCAATCATCTCCAACAACTTTTTCTCATGCTTTATGGGACTGTAGGAAATAATATGAAATGTGAGAATGGGAATATAAAATAGTAAAGAGATATGCAACTCAAATGTAGTAAATACCTTCCAACAAAGACAATGATCCTTTGTTGCTGCTTTTTGTTCTGTCGATGCTTGAGAGCCAGCTGAGCCACCTGAATACCAGCAGCCAGATTCATCTCACCACCTATTTCTAAACCTATATTTAAGAAGGAAAGATTAAATAGCAAACTGAATATGAATGACAAAGGACAACAACCATTTCCAAAACAATTGCGAAGCATCAAGCAACAATATATCTATTTACCATAATGTTCCACATATACTTGTGACAGCGTATATTTAGCTTCTAAAATGGTTTCTTGAAGACTTAAGGAACAACATGTGATCACCTAGTTCAAACTAACAAAAACTCAACAGATCAGAAGGCATGACATAGAGTTATCCACAAGCATATATGCTGAATTGATAAAGACATACACGCAACCACAGACTTCCTCCAGGTTGCTGAGAAAGGGAGTTAGTGACTTAAAAGCCTATATGTCAAAACACTGCACTAGCTCCAATATTAGTAACTTTAGTTCCAGAAGTAGCACCAACTAAAAGCTCCAATAAGTCCACCAGTTGGGAAAAAAAAAATGTAAGCAATAACAAGGCGATAAAACTATCATGACTATTTCCTCTATGCATGTTCTTTGGCAAGGACGTCACACTCAATTGATTAGCATATGTACAAATCCGATAAACCTTATTAGCTAGTGACAACATAGGAAAGAACTTCTATCTACTCAATTTGTCTTTAGTTAAATCTTTCATAATGGTTCATCTAAGCAAGTATAATTTATCACCCTATCTCCTTTCCTTAAGTTCTAGAAGGCAAGTCTTTACTTTTAATTTAGCCACTTAAGGCATTTGAACTCTGAGACTGAGACAAAGTAACTGTATTATGGAACGAAATAAATAATCATTACAAGTACTTAAAAAAAAAGTTTACACGTTACAGTGACCCAGATCCAACAAGAATCCAAAAAAGCATCAGATCAAATTAATAAAGAAAAACTAACCATGCATGCATGCCAAGATCTTGCCAAGATCACTGGTAGGAGTGACTAAAACACGAACCCCTTTTCCTGCCATTGTCAGAACACCTGCTGTATTCTCCGGATTAGACTGCACCAAACCCACATGCATTTCTTTAAATATCTAAGCAAATACTAAAATGAACCACATATTTTCTTTTGTCCCCCTTTTTCAGAGACTGCACAAAACCCAAATGCATTTCTTGAAATATCTAAACAAGGACTAAGATGAACTACATATTTTCTTTTGTCCCCATTTTTCAGGAATCCCATAACAATCCAATTAACCGAAAGTAGATACTTTTTGCAACAACAAATCAAGTCCTAAAGGCTAAAACCCAACTCCAGTCCAACACCATAATCGAAACGAATCAAACAATGTTCAGCACGATAAAATATAGCAAAACAACAAAATACAACACAAGTACCACCACAACCTCACCAAGCTACAACAAGATTCCATCTTTTCCTTTATTTTCTCAGATTTTCCCAATAACCAAACAAATGATAATCGCTCAAGAATTAATAAAACACAGAAAAAGAAATCTTTCCGACCTGGGTTTTAGCTCCACAAATAAGGTTAACAGCGTCGGACTGAGCTTGAAACCTGGAAGGCGAATAGTCACCGTTTCGCATCCATTCCGAGTTATCGATACAGATCATCGTTGCCTATGAATTGAAGCCATACGCAAAAAAACATTAGTAAAAAAACCAAAATTTGAAGCAAAAAAAACCCTAATTTCTCGATACAGTGAGATAAATAGGGGTTTTGAAACGGAAAATGATGAAATAGAGTTGAAATTGGAGAGTGGAGACAGAGGATTTTCACCTCGAGCACCATGGTTGAAGATTGGAAGAAACAGAGAAGAGAAGGATCCGGAGAGAGAGAGAGAAGGAGCTCAGTTTTCTTGACAAGGGAGACTTTCTCTTTTGTTGTGGTAATAAGCATAAGACTCTATCAGGTACGGGCAAAAGTGTCCGTACATGTGTTGTATCCAATTATTTGTTGCCACGCCATTTTATAGTGCTAAATAACATGAATTAACGAGACAATTAGCGCAATTACGTTTATGTAAGTAAAATATGACTCTAATTTAAAAATTCTACAAATATCTCATAATAATATAATTAAAATTATTTATATATGATTATATAACACAATATGTAATATTATTAAGATAATTATTATATCATTAAAAATATTTTTAAAATATTTTAAATATTGTATTAGATTTTAATTTCATAACAATAATTTAAACATGTTTTGTAATTTTTTCAAATAACATTTCCAAATTTCTGGTCAAAAAACAAAAAAAACAAAAAACCAATAAGTGTTTTCCAAATTTTGCTTCCTTCAATTTGAGGGCGGAATAAAATCAGTAAATAAATAAGCCTTTAATGTTTTTTGAAAACTTCAAACGACGTGTCGTTTTAAAAAAAAGGTTGCTTGAACACGATTTTGAACACCGGTAGGTACGCTTATACGACCCAAAAAAAGAAGTCAAATTCTTAGGAACGACATATCTTTCACCCAGTTTTAACTATAAAAATGATCAATATTCTTTTGAAGAAAAAAAAATATTATTATTTTTTTGAAAACCAAACAAAAGTCTAATCAACAAAATCTTTTAACATTGTTTTTTTTTTTAATTTTGGATTTTTATTTTTTATTTTTCTTTTTTGTTTATTTTTTTATAGTCAAAATAAGGATATACCCTTTGTTTGTTTTGTAGTGTCGTAAATCATGAAGGCACCGACACGACATCATCATCTTGATGTCGAGGAAACAAAGTTAATTTTAGTTGGTAGAAAACAATTAATTTAAAACAACGACGTGTAGTTTGGGACAGTGAACTTGCGAGCATTTCACAATTAAATATGTCGTTTGTCTGATATAAGACGACGTGCCGTTTATACTTAGACAACATTACAATGACGTCTCCATTGCAAAGCATAACAAGTCTTTTGAATAGAAATGAAATTCTGATAAAATCAGAAAGCTTCACTCAAATAAAATAAAATCAGAAAGCTTTATAATACAAGCGACGTCTCTTGTTTTTAGGTAGACAATATGTCTTTTTTTCAACGAACACGACAACAAATTCCACACTATACAGCAAAACGACACGTCACTTCTATTGAGCAACAACATAAATATTTTTACAAGAAATACGTCGGTCATTTACAAGGAGGGAAAAAAAATACCCCAAATTGCTAAGAACTTACAACTTCTTGTTCCCAAACGACAGCGAACTTTTGAACCGGAAACACACATCGGAGATGACATAAAGGAGAGAAAACATTTGACGTTATGTCGTTTTTCAGATCTTTTATAAGCAATGTCGTTTTCGGCAGCATAATATCACATGACAAAGCACTTAATGGTACACGTCGTTTGCTTCGAGACATCAGGCCTGTTTCGTTTCGTAAGGTTATTTCAACTATATAATTTTAACTGTCATAATATAAAACTCTAATATATTATAATATAAAATAAAAATATACTACAATAAATTAATTTCAATTATATAATTATAACTTATTTTTGAAACACACATACTATTCTCTGAATTTCATCGATCTTTTAAGTTGAAATGACATGTCATTGATTAAAGTTTCGTTTGTCATTTTTTGTTTGTCATTTTTTGCCTGATAAATAATTGCAATCTTCCAAGGACAAAATGACATGTGGTTTAGGGTTAAGCAACATAATTTTTCAGAAAAATATTGTCATATTACCCTTCTAATTCCTACACAAAATAAAAGTAATCTTTAGCATGTATTGATTAATGCTCTTAGGAAAATAAAAAAGTGCCTAAGCTGACGTTATATTATCATTGTTATTAACGGTGCGATGTCGTATTTCACTGTCGTTGCTGCTGCCGAAACCATCATGGAGAGGACTTCCCAAGATTGGAAACTGAGGGAAAATGATACTTGTGTTATGTACTCCACAGGAACTTCCTTCTGTGCAAGTTGAGGCAAAGTCGTCACTCGTCCCACTCAGCACAGAATCTGAGGATGTTGGAGTTGTTGGTGTTGAACTCAAAAGTGGAGTTGTATGTGATGTGGCATGTCTGGCCCTCACTCTTCTCTTCCACCCTGAGAGTGATCTTCTCACACTTTCTGATATCACAGTTTTCTTGAACCTTGATCCCATCTGCAAACAAGTTGATAATGTACCGTTTTTTATCTATAATGGAATGAATTTAATAGACTATTTGGCAACATTGATGCAGCTTAAAGTGAAAGTTTAAATTACAAGAACTATAATATATGAGAAAATACCATTGAAAACTCAATTGAGATCGTAAATTACGGTTTGAACTGAGTTCCTAAATTAGGGTTTGAACTGAGTTCCTAAACATACAGTAGTACTGATTTGGTGGACCCTACGTGATTAGGTGATGAGGAGACAGAAACCAATCCTAACACACTACATAATTTGAGTCTACTTGAAATATTGGAATAAATAGTAATGTAGATGTCATGGTTTGTGGGTAAAAACAATCATTCTAATAGTAATGCTATTTTGTTTCTAATCAGTAGACGGGCTTTGTTTTTTTTTTTTTTTTTCACTTAATAATTACAATAAATTCATTTTTTAATCATGAAAATTAAAGGATTATTTTTATAGGTTTCAAAACTTAAAATTCATGATTAAAAAATATATGCAATACTTAAAAATAACGTTATACAATAGAGCGCAAAACTAAATAACATATAAAGTATGATATTTTTAAACTTTTTTCATGCTAAATATATTATTAGCATTAGCATTTGTATCAAAGATAGAACATTTATTGCCTTTTATTGTTACACTACCAAAAAAAAAAGAGAGAAAATCGGGTTGTTAACTCCTGATAGGTAAATAAACAATGAAAAGAAAATCGATTAAAATTATTCTCTTGTGTGCTTCATTTCTTGACATTCCTTAATCTTTTCCTTTCTTACGGCATTCCATTACAGGAATATGAGGGAAGGTGCAAACCTGGGTGATGATGACATAGAGTGGGAATTGTAATGAAGCTGCACCAGAACTGAGAGATCACCCTGCAAAAAATGAACACTCAAGACTTATAAGCAGCAACTTGTATGGTTTATTAGCAAATTATGGAAGGCATTTTATCTGCGGGGTTGTGTTTCTACCCGAACGACAAGCGGATAACGAGGAATCGACGGTTCTCCATGAAACAAGAAGGCCCCTTAATTTCCCACTGAAACAAAAACAATAAAATGAGCGTCATAATAATAAAATAATAATAATAATGTTTCAAAAAAGTAAAGAACAAAAACACACATAGATTTATAGATTTATATGAAAACTCGATACGGAAAAAAATACAGATATAGGAGAAGAAATCCATTAAACTTAAACATAAGATTATAAGACAACAGCAACTCAGAAGGCTAAAAGTCAATCTAAACCTTGACGCAATACATACTCTAATATATGATATAATCTAATGGGCCCAAATATAAACTAAATGGCTCAAAGCGCTACCACCACAGATCTTATAAAAAATCCCATACTTGTTCTTTTACCACAATTATTACACCGTGAGTTCTTCAGGTCGGGTCAAACTAAATTCAGGTCACTATACTTTAACAAATAATAATAAAAATCAAGTAAATGCAGTGTCTATTTTGGAAGGAAGATTCTCACCAAGGACCAAAGGAAAGTTGCCATCTCAAATGCATTCTGTAAAAGAAAGGTTTTTGTTAGTGATTTGGATGAGAAATGCATATTGAAGATTGTATTCCAGAAGCCTAAGATAGGATGTTATTTGATTCATCACTCACTTGAAAGGATATTAGTTGTATCAAGCGCAAAAGAAGCCTTGGTTTTCCAAACCAAAAGAGCTCATCCCTAAGCTTAAACCGGCAATTTTCCATATATGGGCAGTGATCCATGATTTCAATGGCGAGTTTTACCACCACGCGATGAAGTTTGGTACCAATAAGCAAGATCAACTATATTGCATTTTCAAAGAAAAATAAACAAAGAAATATTAGCGAAGCAAGATATTAGAGAATTAGAGAACTGCTATTTACCACTAATGTGTGTCAGTATATCAAAACTGTCACGTAGTAGTATGAGACTCAATCTTTATATTTATTTTATACCGTTACCTGCATGGTGTTGCATCACCATAGGTGATAAATAGTAGCGCACCACATATTAATATTAAAGTAGAAGAAAGATGTAAAAGAGGAAAATGGATCGGAGGAGATGACTTACAATAGCAGGGAGGAAGGAAAGCCAAAAGTAAATGTTGCTTCCTGAATTCAAGTCACACAGTTCATGCTCTAAGGATAATTAACTCCGTAACTAAAAGGTAGAAATCACAAATTTTCAAAGATGGAAATAACATGAACGTAAATTCAGTACCAAATGCTTGAAGAATCGAAGAGAATTACCATGAAAATCTAGAAACATACAACATATGGCATAGATCCAGAGAGGTATACTGTAAAAACGATTTGCAAAAGTTAGGTGAAAAACAATTAAAAAAATATTCAAGATGTGGAAAAATTGTCATGTTCAAGAATAAGATTAAAAAAAAAGGAGAGAGATACCTAATGCCAACTATGTCACGAAATTCTTCCTCCATGCTCCGAAGCATATAGTTATGGAAATCATATGACAAAGGAAGTTGATGAGTCTGCGATAAGAGTGAAAAGATCAGCAAAGTTCCAACCGAAAAGAGGATTCTACAGTAGGATATCAAATTAGATCATGAAAAAAATACGATAGTTTAACGGAACTTGATGTGGATCTAAAATTTGGCAAATCATTTAAATTTTAGAACTCATGTGAGAAGATCACTAACTTTTCCTTCAACTACAACTTGAGATTTCTCCAATTTATCATGCACATTGCAGATAAGAATTCTTTTTTTACAATCTAGATAGTTAATTCTACTAGGAAAGGCTGCATACTGTGATGAAGCCTAATCGCAAAGCCATGTAATCTGACCGGTTTATCGAACTCCAGAACTGGCGGCTAAAACAAAGCTGCAAATTGGACATAACACAAACTCTTTGAGATCATAAACAAGTAACTTGATTTTTTTCCCTAACCAAATAAAAAAAAAAAGATGTGAAAATACCATCCAAACAAGATACTTATCCTGGCTCCATGGATGGGATGTATGGTGGTCAACAAAAGTAGACATTCTCCTCATTCTGTTGGAGTTTGGCAGAGCTTCTGGACTATCTGAATTCAGAAAAATTAATAATATTGGTAAATCAAGAGATTTATAATGACTATAAAACTTCAAGAAAAAAAAATTACCATAATCAGCTAAAATATGTTGTTACCTTCTAAGCTCTGATTAGCTATAGTTTTGGCTTCATTTTCCCATACTCTCCAACTATAGATCTGCATCAAGCTTTGTGCTCAAAGTTAAAGGCCCGATTGCGCATTTCAAAACACACACACTAGAAAATGAAAAATATATATATACACACATGCATACATATACGTATATATATTAACCTTAAGCATGGCCAAGGCAATGGCAGCAAAGCTGTACAGAACATGTGTGATGCCAAGAACAAATATGAAACGGTGAAGCTGTTCAAGACTTTCATATGAGGCAAAAGATTCGTGGCCCTGGCCAACAAACAAGAAGCTAAATTTGTAAGATTCCCCTATAAAGTTTTAAGTCTTGTTCATAGAACAATCAAATCAAAAGAATCATCTACTAGTAGTCTTTTTTTTTCCCCTCAAATGTTAAGGATTTTTTTTTTTTTAATCTATTTTCATGCTTATGACTTGATAACTTGTGTGATTTTTTCAAGTGTTAAAGTCTCTAAGAAATTGCCTGATTATGAACATCTTCACCCTGTGTTTGGTGAATGGGGTAAACAGATAATCCTAATCCCGTATTTGGTGCATGCCCATTTAAGCAAGGGGTATACTAATTGCAAACCTCGATATTGCGGGTCCCACTTTTGCATATATATAAAGAATATAAAACAGTCCGATTCAATCCAATATCATGCTAGACACATAAGTATTAAGCGTGATTCAAAACTTTCTACTACCCTACAAGATCAATATATAATAATTTTACCAATCATTTGTACCAAACACGGCCCAAATGATTATTATTCTCCGATTAGTTTTCAATTATGAATTATAATCTTTTAAATAAAAATCATAACCCAAAATTATGTGAAAGAGTGAGAAGAAAGCAGTATATATACCTCTGGACAATATTCATGAACTCCAAAATGCTTTCTGGTAACTGACTTGTTAACAGACTCTGATGTTGAAACTACAAAATCATTAACTGAGGAGGCATATTCACCTTCCAATGCACATGGGAAAAATCTGCTGCTAAAAGCAGACGTCCTGACACAAATCTTGGCCACAACAACACTCCAATGACCCATCAAAAGTGACAGAACTCCAAATAGCATTAACTCTGCTTCAAAACCAAAATGGTTTAAAAGTAATTATATATTAAAAAAAAAAAAAAACTTCAACAATTTTTTTTTTTAATTTTATTTTACCTTCTTTGATCTTCTCTAAAGCAGCAAGAAGAGATTTCCTCCGAGTCTTGTCCAACCACTGATTTAAAGTAAGACGACAGAACACATGAAAACAAATTAAAAATCAGTAAAAAAAAACAAAAACAAAAACAAAATAGGAATAATAATAATAATAATATTATTATTATTATTATTATCATTTTTTACCTTTCCAAATTGTTTCAAAGAGACATGAAAGAAGAAGCCAGGAGAAACCAAAAGAGTGATCACTGTGGCAAAAGCCCATGTTGGGGTTTCCTTTAAGGATCTTCCTTCTCTGACCTGTTCCTCCATTTCCCACTTAGAATTTGTTGTTTCAGATCAAAATGTGTTGTGTTTGATTGATTCAATATGCAGAGACATTTAATGGGAGAAATGGGCTTCTTTTTTTTTCGGTGTGCCTAGAATTGAGACTGTACATAAAGAAAATTTAAGGAAAATGCATGGGGTTGTGTCAACTAACCAGTTGAGGCGCATGATAGGCCAAGAAATGTAGGCCCCGCTAACTGATTACTGATTTTCCAACATCTATAACATAAATGGTAAAACTTACTAGAGGCACTGCAATTTGCATGTTTTGGGACTTGAAAACTGCAACGTGATTGTGTCAATTGTGTGAATCACTTTTGGATCTTCTTCTTCTTCTTATTCTTCATGAACTGGTCAAAATTCATGAATAAAATAATAATAAAAATTGTTGTCATGTTTAGTGAAATACCCATTTTGTCGTCTTGTTGTTCACAGGTATTGGCTTCTTGTAAAGGCCCTTTTTGGAACTTTGCCGTCAATTTCATTCCAACCCCATGTTAAAGAGCATGATGGAATCTCCAACTAGAAGAAAAAAGGACGACATGGCTAGGGCAAGTACTGAACAAACAATAGAAAAAATTTAGTCGTCTGTTTTATCTTAGTGTGATGTTACAATTGTACTTTTGAGGGGAAAAAAGATTCATATGAAGTGCATGATTTGAACAATGCCATTACATGTTAATCACTTAGTTACAAGTCCTTTTCTTCCTTAGTCACTCTGCCATAGCCTAAAACAAAAAGATGCAGGGGCTTACATTTTGTATAGATCTTGTCATCCTATTGTGTGATAGGGTTAAAAAGGTACTTTACAGGTAAGTTATAATTCTGAACGTCGTTTTTGCATCTAGTTTATCAAACGGACATACTGCTCTTTATATGATATGATTATAAGGTGGTTTAACTGTTTAAAACTTTTTCTCATGATAAATTATTTTTCTGGTCAAATTTATCGTGAGACGTACATTTTTGACCCTTTTAGTAGATCTTTTTTATTTTAACCGGTCTAATTTAGGATTGAAAATAATTATACCTTGCATCTTATAAATTTTTAATCCAGACAATCCTAGATCAAATCTTTAAAAAATAATTAAATGATTAAAATAACAAAATTTATTGATATAATAAAAATATTTGTTCCGTTACAAGAGTTCCATTTTTTCCCTAATCTAATCTACTACATGATTTTCATAAATTGCTTTTAGGCTTAGCTGGTACTAGTCCATCAATACATATCATGTCGAAGTTGGTTTAGTATTGTCATGTCATGAGTAATGAATTTCTGTACATTTTGGGGCCAAGGTTGCAGGGTTGGTAGGGAAATAATGACCAACATTAGCGGACAAACCTTCCAAGTTGATATCTACCCATCAAAACCAATTAATGAATAAAACAAAACAAATTCTTCCTTCCCTCTTCTTTGAAAAACCATTTTCATCGTACTTAAAACTTTTATTCACGAAACTATAAGCTTCAATCTAGTATGTAATATATTTTTTAAGTTAAGACTTATCATTTTATTAGCAGTAAGATTATAACTTCATAGATTAAATAGAGTTGTTGATTTTATTACTATATAAAATTAACTTCCTTAAAATATGTTACAATTAGGATAACTAAATTCTTATTCACATTCATCTAAAAAAAACCTTGTTCACTTGGTATGTTTGGCCGGCAAGATTGTTTTGGTCTAATTTTAAAATTCTTTCTTTGTATTCATTTTGTTTGTTTGTTTTTTTTTTTTTTTTTTCTTGTTTTGGGAATTGGTTATGAGCTTATGGCAATGACTTGTTCATGTGCCACAACATTTATTTCGTGATGATCCTCCATATAAGGGATGGATCTGCATATAACACGTTGAACAAAAAATAAATAAAAAATGAAAAGATGAGACCAAAAATAATAATAATAATAATAATTGTACAAGGCAGGTTAGTGTGGTCGGTCATAAATTGCATGTTAACCTTACACGAAGAAACAAATTTTGTAAACCATCAATTACTACAGCTGCTGCTACTGATTTCTTTGGGCTGCTAAAAGGATAATTTACTGAAAAAAGTTATTCCCAACTTTTACCGATACCAAAAATTGTCGTGTTAACAATGTTATATAACTATCTCTCTCTCTCTCTCTCTCTCTCTATATATATATATATATATATATGTATGTATGTACACACACCCCAAACAAAACCAACTTGATTTTATTTTTTAAGAAATTTTATCAAGATATTTTCCCCCAATAAGACTTAACTTGTTTAATATAGTCTAATTTATATTTCTTAGTTTCTTATTTCTTAATTTTATTATTTATACATCTATACATTTCCTTACTAAAGAAAAGGTATACATCTTGGCAAAAAAAGGAAAAAGATAGAGTATACACATCAATTTCTTGAAAAGATTGTCAAAATTATACGTTCTTTGATTGAATTTAGATTTTAGCAAAGTAACGACGCTTAATTCTTTTTGTTTTCTTTTCACATTCTTCCCAATCTAAGATGTAGCTTTGTCAAAGTTGTGTATGGCCCTACAGTCTACATAGTTTTATATTGGAAAATATGGAACAAGTGGTTTGAGCCAATTTTGGTTAAAAATTCTATAATATGTACGTGTTTTATACTATAGTAACTTTTTACTCTTTCTGTAACTGCTAAGAACGTTACACTATTTATTGGTCGGAAAGCCAAACGCCCTATAATTCTCTAACTGGTTGAAAAATTGTGATATATATAATATTATCCTTCTTGCAAATGTCATCTCTTTTTACTACTCACCTTAAACTTGGTAAACAAAAAGACTTTGAACAGATATGCAGAAAAAAATTTTCTTTGCACATTTTTTAACTTAAGTTAAAATTACATTAAGAGTGGAGATTACTTCTTTTATAAAGAATAACAAGCCTCTTGTGTAAATAAATGTATTTCATCAAATATAGCTTCAAGTCATAAAACCCTTTTTTCACACAACGGAAACAAATTGAGATTTTTCTTGTTGTTTGGAACTAGAGATCTTCTTTTGGTTTCTCAATAGAAAATCCATTCTCCACCCAAGCTAGATAACCTCCTCCCATGTTGCTCACATGCTTGAAACCCTGCCATGTTTTCATGTCTTAAATGTCATATGTTTCACTTTTTTTTCAAAAACAAAATGAGCAGAACCAAATGTGGATATGATATGCTTATATATATATATATATATATATATATATATATATTAGTGCTTTTTACAATCAATTGGCATAAATTTTATGAGAATTTTACGTTAAGATTGAACCGTCAAATCTACTATGATATAATTCAGTGTTCAAAAATCTACTATGATATAATTCAGTGTTCAAAAATATGTACTACGAGTATAAAAATGCTATGGGCCAAGACATTGATTTTTTTTCCCCCTTGGTAGCATGAGTTTGAATTTACTTACAGCATTATGCAAATCAGAAGTTGCAGACAAGGACCTGACCCCACTTTGACAACCCTATATGTAAGATAACATGTTAGCAATCAAGAAGTTTATCTAACACAATGCCAAGGAACTAATCATTTTCACACCAAAAAGTTCAATATCCCATGAAAACAAACGTATATTACCACAACAAATGGGTCCTCTTTGTTGCAAGAAGATAAAACCTGTGTCAAAAATTGAGGATTTTTCACCCTACCTGCAAGTAAAAAGTCAAAAAATAAATACAAAAACACCACATTCTTCGCCAAATAAAATTTTGAACAGATAAAAAAATAGTAGGGAGAAAAGTACCTTCTGGGGTATTCAACATGTAAGGAATGTTGAAAATCTTGGCTGCTTCAACGTGGCCCTTCTTGTACTCCTCTAATGTCCTGTCACATGTCACATGCTACGGAACTTTTTATCCTGTGCTTAAAATTTAGGAAGACTTTATAGTGGATCAACTAACATCCATAATACAAGTTATGATATAATGACATGATATTAACTTAACATGTTTTTTTACAGGTTAGGATCAAAAAATTAACCATGTGTCATTTTAACGTTAACTCGAACATGACCTATCTTAAAAAAGGGTTGTGTTTATATAAACTCACATAACACTAAAATGATTTGTCTCACTCGTGATTAATTATTTAAACATTTTTTAAAATATTTTCTCTCGCTATAGAATATACCCATAAAATAAAACCTTAGCTCACTTAACCTCAAACCAGGCTTCAAATTGATTTTAACTTTTGAACAATAAGAAGATAATTTTAGCTTGATCACTTGAGACTTTTTTATTTTATTACACTTATTACTTTGTTGGATGTTTTTAAAAAGTTTAATACAATTTTTTGTTATTGTAGTACGAAACTCATTTGATTTTAAGGAAATTTGTTTTATATTTATTTTTATATTATATTAGAATAAATTCAAAGCTAAAGATATGTCACGGGTAATGCGGGTTACTATGAGTTATTGAAAGATTGTTGGTCATTAGTGGGTTACAAGTTATTAGCGTTTCATAAGTTGCATAACGAACGAATTAGTAGGAGTTGTATTTGTGTCAACCCGTATCAGAATAAGTTGTGTTAGTGTTCAGATTTTACAATTTGTTCATATCATGAGTCAAGTTAGTGTTAAAGTAGTTTATGTAAAAATTAACCATTAACCCAATCCAATTGTGACACCATGGGCAACATAATGCAACTCATAAATATATATAGAATATGTGGGAAGCCTCCTACAGTAGAGCATCATAGAGCACCATAGAGGTTAGTAGTGTAAAATTAAAATCAAACGGTGCATATTGCAT
>CAMOHE010045426.1:0-36733 GCA_946598075.1 Artocarpus hirsutus | reverse complement strand
ATGAGGTGGTTTCTTATGATCCATTTTTGGTGGGGGTCGGAGTAGGAGAGGTTGAAATTACTACTTGTCTTGGAGTTGGCGAGGGCAAGCTCTATGAATTGGACGGCTGTTGGTGATGCCATGGCTTCACTTTTGAGAAAGCTTATAGGCTGTCTAGCTTCACTTGACACATATGTTTGTTGGAGTATTTTTGGGGTTTAAATCTGTCTCATTGGTTGTTTTCTTGACACTAGTGTTTCTAGCGTTTAAATTAATTTGATGTGGTTTGAAATTTAAGACAGAATAAGATTGGTTGCGTTAGTCTTTTTAGAAAAGGAGGATCAAAAAGGGATTTTTTAGTCAATGCAAAGATTGATTCAGAAAGTCTTCGCGGAACTTTCTTGGAAGTCTTCTGTTAGAGTACTTGTTGGAGGTTTCGTGCTACTTCTGTGTATGTTAATTATAAATGTGAGTCAGAAGTATAATTGTTTAATACAAAAGCAGTTGGAATTTCTGTTTTAAAGTTAGCAAGTAACAAGTTTTCAATTGTGTTCGGGCCGAAAAGTTAGGTAGACTTGTGGCTTTCTTGTTCAGTCTGAATGTGGTGGAATGGGCAAGGGATTTATTTTATAGGATAAGACGAAATCAGATAATAAAGATCTCCCCTCTAATTACAAAGAGACAAAAAGGATGGAGCGTATAAAAAATTGGCTTAGTTGAATTGATCAATGCTTGTAATCCATGGAAAGTCATTAGTTTTGCTACTCATCCATGGAAAGACTTGCATGTATTTTGGCTGTACGGTGTTATTAAAACTGAACTTTGATATTTTCTAAATCGACAAATATTACGTCCAACAAACAACAACAATTCAAATAGAAAAATGACCATTAGTCTTAAGAACGATAACATCTTACATAAACGACAATATACCATATACGGTGTTTGGAATGTGTAATTGAAACCAAATTTAGTTAAAAATATTATAGCATGTAAGAGCTATAGTAATTTTTTCACTTTTTACTATAACATATGTGAGCTTTTTACTATTTTTAGCTAGAATCAACAGCCATAGACGTTAAAGGATGGCACATTTTGCAAAGGACAAGTTTAAGATATAGAAGAAATGACAAGTCAATAAGCAAAGACAACAAGTCGATAAACGACAAAGAAATCTTCCCCTTGTTTGGCTATGGATGGTTTTCACCATAAATTCAATTATAAACAGTGTAAAGCTCTCACATACTACATTATAAAAAATAAAAAAAATAATTAAAAAAATTGTTACAGTATAAAGCTCTCACATGCTACAGTAAAAATGATTTCCACCAATGGTTTCCACTACTAGCCAAACACCCTTGACGTCACAAGTTTTATGACGGCGGTAAACCGTCAGATGACAAAATATTTTTAAAATTTTTACTCTTTGATGTATATTGATTAATATTAGTGTTTTGTTTTCTTCTAATGTTAAGAAGCGATAATATTACATGAAAACGACAGTAAAGACTTACACGGCAATAAATTGAAGAACCGTCAACCGCAGACCCGCGAGGCTCAAACGACAGTTCCATCGTATTCCGATTTCCAAAAAGGTGTATACCTTTCTTTCTTTCTTTCTTTCTTTATTTTTTCTTTTTTCTTTTTTTCTTTTTAAGTTTGTTATACTTCATTGTGCTAACTTTTTAAAGTTTAAAGGTGTCTCTTTTCCATTTATAGCATGAGCTTATATATACTGGTAATGTTTTTAGTGTTTTTATTGTTAAATCTGATAAAAAAATACATCAAAAATTAAAAAAAATTAGATAAGAAATAATTTTTGTACAAATCTATTATGACAATTGAAAAATAGACGACTAACAATATTTTTTTCTTTGAAGGGAATAATTTTTTTCAAGTCTTGACATAAAAATCTCTCCTTTTTAAGTCATCAACATATAAAATAAAATAAAATTACACAAATAAAATTTTAAGAAAATTACACGTGTAATATAATATTATTAATCATGAAGAAATATAACATAATAATATAAAATATTTTAGGAATAACAAACATTAAAATCATTATCATAAAAAGTAACAATCATTACAAGAATTACTATTTAAATGTCACTCCTATACTACTCACAAAAAATTGTTCAATTTCACTCTCGTGGAGTGTAATTACACTTATTTATATTTGGGCTGGAAATGGCCGAAATGGACTACTCATAGTCACAGAAGTCAAAGCTGCAGAGACCCAAAAACCTGTTCCAAACATCAATGTGTAATGGGCTTCTTTTCTACAAGCTAAATTCTTAAAGTAATTACACAACGATAAATACGAATGATCATAAAGATTACATTTACAACTGGGTGGTCAATTTTTGTTTTTTTTTTAATTCAAAAAGAAAGATGAATGCTATCACTTTTAAGTAGAGCTAAATATAACTAGAACCCTCAACTTGTAGTTGGGTGGAGGGACCTACAACTAACTAGGTTGTCTCATTCGTCTAAATTTTCATATTTTAAAGAACTAGAATAGTCGTGTGATTTTTTTTTGGACTATAAATTAATGATTTGGCACAACATTATCTAAAATGTGGGCAATATAACTGTTAATGCACTAATTATTAATGGGTAAAGATATCAGTTAGTCACTGAAAATATAACTTTATTCTTTTATCCATTAGAGTCCCACATTGCCTAATAATGATATTGTATGGAATAGAACATCATTTTTGATTCGCTTCTTTATTGTGGACTTATTTTTAACTTGGTTGAGGTAAATCCTTAAGAAAATGAGAAAATGAGTCTAAAGAATAGACAGGAGAAAGGGTAATTAATTTTACCGCATGAATTTAAGAAAATCCATTTAACTATTATTTTCTAGATTTCAGAATTTATTTTGTATAGTTCAAATAGGTGTATGATTTAAAAACAATGCTTTGTGTACTTTATAAAAGGAGAAAAAAATAATAAAAAAAAACCTCTACCCTTATTCTAAAAAATCTTGGGCAATCATTCTAAGATTCATGTTAACAACTAGTTTTCAATTAATGCAAAATATCATGAATATATTATTTCATCTCTTTTTTTTAATTAGTCGAACAGAGATACTACGAGCTTTCATATTCTGCTTGTTATATTTTTCTTACACATCTTGATACAATATAATATAGTAAATACATCTTAGTATATATATAAGGTTAGAAGAATAAAAGACAATAAAAATAAAACAATGGGAGATAATGTTATACAAAGGAAAGAAAAAAAAAAAAAAAGAGAGAAAAAGGAAAAGAGAAAGAGGATAAAATAAAGAAAAGTATAAATGAATGAAAAAAAGATAAGAGAACGAAAGAATGTGAGAGTGACATGTGTCACATATTGGATTAAGTATTAAAACATGTATTCTTATTTTTATATAGGTAATATGCAAGGATGAAAATATCAATTATAATTGAATTATCAATACTTAAATTTTACAAAAATATCGCTATCGGTAGAAATTAACGTAAAATGTAGAAACTTATAAAATTTAGGTAAAATATGAAAAGTTATATTAAACTACTTTATTTTTAATGAGACTTTAAGAACTCTAAAATTATTAATGATAGATAGTTTAAATGAACTTTTCAACCAAATTACTAAATATATGATGAGTATGAATGGTAAAAAGTGATTATAATATGATCAATGATAAACATACGATCTTAAATTGAGTAAATTAGTTAAAAGTCAACTAAAACAAATACTTTATGTCTATAGTTTCATACAAGGGAAGAAAAAATCAATATCAAAAAGAACTTCTAAGAGGTTTAAAGGTATCTAGAATGCCTTTTTAGTTCAAACCATATTGGTACTAAGACATAAGTTTAAACAGTTTCTTATAAAATTATTAACATATCATGCACATGCCTTTTGATCTCTACTCACTATCTATCTATGTATAGCGAGTTATGAGTTAGCTTAATTGCTCAAGCTTTGAACTTCATCTGAAAACTGTGGAGGCCCATAATTAAAGATCTTATATCTACCATGTTCACTACAAAGATAACAATTGTTGTAATTGCCAGTGACTCTAAGATTGGAGTTGATGTTTTGACACAAGTCCTAGTGCACATAATAAATTAAAAATTGGATTTTATAGCATTGAAAAGTAAATTTATGAAAGTAATTTAAAAAATTACATATAAAATGTAGATATTTTGTTGATATTTCTACGAAAATTTCAGTAAAATTTTTGGATATTTTGTCATTTTACACTACAGTTTATACAAAAATCGATATTTCCGTCAAAATGTCGATATCCACGGAACTTTTCACATAAATTTTTGGATATTCTATGAAAATGATACGGCACTTTTGTTTTTACATCAATATTTTGAAAATACGAAAATATAGGTGAAAAATATCGGCGAAAATATTGATTTCTCAATCCTTGGTAAAACATAATAGATAATAGATGATGTATAAAACAATGCCTTAAGATTAGCCAGCACAAGGAAGGAGAATAAAATGAGTGATTTCGATTCAAGATTTGAACGCTTTTGAATTTAAACACTTCCATGAACTACAAACATTAACTTAAAGTCATATCATATATGGTCGCTACTGAACTTATTTCTCAAATCTTGTCAACAAATTTCGTCAAACAAGAAAAAAAAAATTGTCTGTCAACATATTAGTAAGATTAGACCAACTATGGGGCCACCATTAAATGTAACTTGGCTATACTCAACATCCTTAAACACCAGTCTCAAAAAAGTCACTGCCCATTTTTGTATATCGGCGGAGGGAAAGGTTTCTTACTTCCTTGAATGGGTAGGACATGTTCAAAAATCTCATGTCATTCCCCATACAAGAAATGACATCAAATACTTGATACTACTCATTGCACTTATAGCAAAGAAATATCAATTGACATCATAAATGAGCACCTTTAGTTGGTTAACATTGATCACAGATTTTCATATGCCACACGCACACATAGGGAGAGAGAGATTTTCAAAAAATGGAAAGTTTGGTAAAACTAATATTCGAAATGGCTAAGTGGAATCCACTTTTGACAAGTACTCCTCCCTTAAGTGCCAAGGCTGATGAGAATAACAAACAAAACCAAACACGATCACATTTGCATTTACACTTCTTTACAGGTTCTGTTGTAAGTGGTCCAAAACAAAAATAAAAATAAAAATAAAAAAAGAAAAAAGAAAAAGCAAGTAGCTTTTAGGCAAAGAAAAATTTTGCATTCAAAAGGGACACATGCAAACACACAAAGAGAAGGTTGGAGAGTCAGAACTACTTGGGAATCATCGGACACAGAACGAAATTCTCGTGTCCTTTGCACCGACAGGGAGGAGGAGAGAGAGAGAAGGCCTTGAAAGTCCCAACTCACGGAAAAGAATCGTTTTTCCTCACTTATTCTTCTTATATTCCTTTCTCTTCTCTTTTCTCCCCCTCTTTTTCTTCTTGGGACACAAGCAGCATATTAACTAAAGCATTTTATCCACAAGAGCTGGTCCCTCCATTCTTCTCTACGGTTTTTCCTTTTTTTTTTCCCCTAAAGAATGTGGCACCCTGTGAGAAATAATTACCTATATGGTTATACAAATTGAACCAGTTTTGGATGAGGTATCATATTACATGCAAAAGATGTTTTAAAATGGCTCTTTTAGACTGTCCAACCACTTTATATCATGACCTGAAATCTACCTACTATTATGTGACCATCACGTAATTTACTTTTATTTTCACAATCCTTTCTTCCCCGCTTTAATGATGGTAATCAATTAAGGCAAAAATTAAAAAAAAAAATGTTCTTTTTTTTTTTTTTTTTTGGAGATATACATCTCACTAAAGCAGCACAGCCAATTTCCCTTGCTTTCATTTTACATTTTGCTTGTTTACTCACACTTTTGTCTCTATATTATTTTCTTTTAATTCTGACGATCTTTCACATAAATTTTGACAAATGAGTCCCTTTGTTATCTGAAAAATGATCACCGTTATCCACGGCGATTACCACTATTAGTTTCCTAATTAATTACATATTAATATAACATGTAATTTGTTTAAGCCAGTGTTGTAGCCAGTAAATTCTAAAATTAATGTGTGAATTACCAATTAGTTAAAAATGTACGGTAATGATCAGCAGGATTGTAGTTCATGATTTTCCTATTTCACGTCAGCAAATAATATACTTTTTGTTTATATTTATTTATTTTGTCGTAATAACTCAAGTATTTAATTAGGGAATCATATCTTTCAACTCTGGTGAGCTGAATTATTGGCTTGACGACAAAATTATGGACCTTCTGTAAAGGTTGCAGAGCCTTTGCCTTACAAATATAGCGGAATCCCAATGCCCACTGAGCATGCCACCAAAAAAATTTTAAGGCTGCTACTTTATATAGATAAAGCCAGCAAACAAGTTCATGTTATTAAAATTAAAAAAAAAAAAAAAAAAGTTCTTCCATTCTTTCACATGTTTCCTTGCAAGTTTCTCCATTGTTTCAAATGCTTTGATTACAAGTTTCTCCGCATGGGGTTTGAGTTAATTTGACTTTACTTCGATAGAAGAAAAATCATTTTAAGCATTTTAAGTATGTGAAACATGTGACAAAGACATGAAACACTTTTTTTTTTTTAATACAAAATGAGAGAATGCCATTACTATTACTTTTAAGTTAGGTTCAGATTGGGTTGAAAGGACTTACAATCAATCAGGTTGCACTTACTCGTTAAAAAACCTTTTTTTAATGACATATTTTAAGAAAGAAAAGAAGGGTTTCGGATAAGTAATATTTTTTTTATTCAACAAAAAAAAAGTAATATATTTGTAGGTGATGGTTTTTTATTTTTATTTTTTTCCTTCGGCATTTAAAATTCCAACTTGCCCAATTTAAGAAAGCATAAAATCCTCGATTTTACTAAATTATCGTACTTTTATTAAAAAACCAATTTTTTATACCTAAACAATTAGCGAAATCAGACTCTATCATTCCAGTTCCTCCCTCCGAGAAAGCCAGAAGCTTTTTCAAAGAACTCTTGCAAGCTCTCTATTTAAAAAAATAAAAATTAAAAAAAAATTGACTTATTTAAGAGGTCATCTCGAGTTATGGTTATTATAAATTATATTAATACGTGTCATATGAACATATTATATATTTAATATTCGTTGCTGTGCTACGCTATAGTATATTTTGCAAAAATAAAGGATGCATATCCATTCACTTATTAAACTTATCTATCTTTATCAAAGGAACTTAAAAAGGAAAATAAAAATTTCAGAGAAAAAAAGCGATACCCTATAAATTTCTAGCACATTATATGTGTAATAATTAAGGGTTATTATGAGTAATTTAAGTATAAATTTTGTGAGCTAAAGTTTATACTCGAAAATTTGTTAAGTATTTTAATATCAATTTTAGTATCACAAGAATTATTGTTTAAATCTAATTTTTATAACAAATTTAAAAAGAATAATTATGGAATTTATAAGATCAAATATCAAGTCATAATTTTAAGCAAAGAATGGATTATTAAAAATATGGTGTAAAATGTTGTATGAGATTATAAACTATAAGAAAAAATATTGTACAAAAATATTGAAAAGTTGTATAAAAATATGGAAACTATATAATATAAAAATTAAGCAGTACAAAATTATATATTATGAGGATAATGTAGTATGAAAATTAAACTATATAAAATTAAGCAATATAAGAATTATACTATTTGGTGAATGTGGATTAATACGGAAGGTTGTTAAACCTCGTAGACTGTATAGGAAAAAATATTGGCAGTATGGAAGATACGCTAACAATATAGAAAAATACAATGTAATGTAAATTTAGACAGTTTAAAAAACAAAAGGTGTCCATAAGATGACACCTTAAGGGTAGAAAATTTGCCACATCTTCCTTTTGATAGTTAGATTTCATGAGTGGCAGAGAGCAATTATTTTAAATTGCAATTTGGTCCTTAGACTAATTATTTTTGCAAAAAGGGGCCTAGGTAGATAAACCACCTTATCTTCTTCAAAAGGACCAAAAAAATGCCACATCTTCCTCTATAGAACCAGTTTTGGACTAGTGGAAGGAGAAAATTTTTATTTGCAATTAAGTCCCTAATATGAGCACTTTAAATACCTAGTGGTGAAAATGAAATAAAAGTTTAGTTTGTTCATCAAAAATTTTCCTAGTTTTCTCTCAAAACCCACCTTTCCCCTAAGCATCTCTCTCTCTAAATTTGGGTGATTTAAGCCTCCAAATCATCTAAGGGGACAAGAACAAGTGATATAGAAGAAGTTTGCATTGTTTCAAGATTAAAAAAAAAAAAAACCTCAAACTTTTGCTATTGAAATGTAGGTTTTTTATTCAAGTTTTGGAAGAGATATTTATGACATGATATGGACTTGCTGTTAAGGGATTTTGAAAGCTTTTAAGAGCTAGAAAGAGAGGACAGACACTTCGGATGGTGCAGGTGAAACCCTATTCTCACAAGCTATATTAAAGTTTGTATATTTTTATACATACCAAATATTTGATGCAAGCTAAGGGCTATAGCATGTAGATAAAACTACGCGGCATGATTTGATTATATGTTATGTGAATGATGATGATGTTAGATAGTTGAAAAACTAGGGTTTAATGATAAAAAGACAAAGTACGACAAACTTTGTCATAAACTTGTTTTAGTACTTTAGGTGTTTGGTAAAATGATGTTGGCCATGGCATACAAAGAGAATGTTATGGCATGTTTAGTTTGGGTATTATGTTGATAATGATGAAATTGAAGGATTGAAAATAAAGGTTCTAGGCAAAGATTGGAAAGTTTGTTAAACTTTGTCAAAAATACAAAGTTTAAATAGTTTATAAAAAATAAGTTTTTGATTCACTTAGAGGCCGAATTATTTTCTAAGTTCAACATATAATTTATTAGAAACATCGAGATGGACAACTTTCATTAAAAAATTCTGCTCGAATTCTGATCAAAACAAGTCGAAGAATGTTGATTTCAGTTTTGCCTATTCAAAAAGTTATTAAGATGAATGGTTTTGAGAAAATTTAAAACATAAAAGTTGTGAATCTCATCGAAACTATTTTAAATCAAGGATAGTTCGTGGAAATCCCATATCAATTTTAAGTTTGAGTTATATGAAATTTTAATCACAATTTTAAAACTAGGAAAATATTTTGAAATAAAAGAATTTTGCCCTAAAAGGTTTGTAAGCTTTAATCCTTTGGAAAAATTGGACATTTTAGCATAATATGAGTATTTTTGGTCCTAGGGGCAAAAAGTCAAGAATTTGTATCTCATGCCAAAACCGTAAAACTATGTGGAACTGAGTTTTTCATAGTGCAAACTGATTTTTTGAAATGCAATAAGAATATGAGTAATTGTAGATTTTTAAGTTCAAGAGAATATGCGATTTTCAATGAAAAATGTGTTAAGGGTTAAAATGTCTAAATTTTCATATTGCGGGTCAAAATCATAAAGTTTTATAAAATTAAGATTTTTGTTGAGCAAAAACCAATTATTTGTGTTTCGCAACATTGCAAATAGTAAGAAAATATAAGTTTTATTTAAAACAGGTTCCAAAATTTTTCTAAGACTCGTCAAGGGAAAAATTGTCATTTTTCGTAAAAATGCCAAAATGGACCCCAAAACGTCTGATTTAGAAAAATTCCCCTCAAGAAGAATTTTTTGGTAATCTTTTAGCAACGGGATGGTAAAGTAAATGAGAAGTTTAGTAAATTTACGAGGCTTACAAAAAACCTATAAAGGGTAAAATCATCATTCTTAATAAAAAGACTAAAACGGACCCTAACCCTCTGAATTAGCAAAACGTCCATAAGCGAAAAATGTTCTGTATCACGTTAAGTAATGAAGCCATTAAGTAAGACGTAAAACTTGGCTAAGGAATATTTAAGTTAAGCAATAAAGAAGAAAAACAATAATGTAAACTCAGATAGTTAGGTAATAGTCGAGTATCATTTGAACATGATATAAAAGCCGACTCGTATAAGGAAAAGGGATAAAGTTGGAACACTAGAGCACTAAACATGTAAGTTTTAAAGCTCACTTATAGCATGAAGAAAATGAATTTCAAGTGCTTTATAAATGTTTGAAATATATGGCGTTTGTTATGCATAATGTTTTAAAGTTCAAGTTATGATTTGTGTTGTGATTGCAATTGTTATGTTTAATGTTTAGACATTATGTTATGTCATATAACATGTTCACTAAAGATTATTAGATCAGTAATTTAACTCTTAAGTTAAGACATGAAAAGTGTCGTACTAGCCTTTCAAGCCAAGAGGAGTGTCATGCTAAGTTATGTTACGACCTCGATGTTCAATGATCAAGGGCGTTTGGTATGTACATTTGGACACATAGTTCAAATTAAGATAAGAACGATGACAAGAAGTTCATAAATAAGCATAAGTGGAATCATGCATTGTAATGTTGCTAGCATTCCTTTTAAGACATATTTCTATTTAGCACATTTAATTAAAAACGTTTTATATAAAATGTTTTGAGAAAAACATTCTTTGGTATGAGAAATGTTTATAAATACATTTTTATGAGAGATGTTTGCAAGAAATGTTTTGCGAAAAATATTTTATGAGAAAACATTTTATGAAAATGTTTTACGAAAGATATTTCATGGAAATGTTTTAGGAAAAGTGTTTTATGGAAAATATTTTACGAGAAAAGCTTTATGAAAAAAGTTTTATGAGAATAATTTAATGATTTGTAAGATTTATTTGAACTTATTGAGCAAAAGCTCAGTACAAGTTCTTTTATGTTATAGATAGTTTTACATAAGACCAGTAAGACTAGTTGAAGAGCATGGTGTTATGGTGACAAATGCAATCGTTTGATATAAATACAAGTACATTAGTTTTTCGCTATGTTAAGAAAAAAAAGTTTCTGCTATGTTAAGAAAAAAAGTTTTGGCTGTTTTAATGAAAAACTTTTCTTATTTAGAACGATGTTTTAAAAATTTTACAAAAGTAAACGTTTACTTAACAAATTTTAAGAAATGTTTTGAATGATTATAAAGTAAAGTTTTGACCTATGCTTCAGTTTATGTTACAACAAAAGTTATAACAATTTCAAGAAAGTTTTAAGAAGAGGATAAAAAAATTACTAGCATTTTTCTTACTAGCAAGTAAGATTAAAGTTTAAGAAATAATGTTTAAAGCAAGTTATGTAACGGCTCGAAAAGAAAGGTCGTTACAAAAAAAGGGACAATCGAATTTAGGAGTTCAAAGTTATTTTAGCGAAGTTTGTCATCTTGCAACATTTTTAGGAGTTCGAGTCCGTTTCAAAAAAATCAAAATTTAATTATCATCTTTTAATAGATCAAGAATATTGAAACAATTTACTGAAAACTAAATAAATAAATGCCCAAAAAATGCCTATATGTTTAGGTCAAAATACAAAATATTACAATTAAAATGAAAAAAAAAAAAAGAGATACACAACTTTTAAAAAATTCGACCGAACAAATCTCAAATTTAACATACTTAACTTTTATTTTCTTTATAGAATTTAACACCCATATGATATATAAACAAGAAAATTATAAAATAAGGCATAAGAGTGAGAACAGAAGTTGATGTTTGATCTCATCTTTCCTCTATTTATAGAACCGTTCAACATGCTCCACCTATGTCCTCTGTTTTTGGTGCATTATTCATCATCCCCTCACCACTCCAAGAATGACGAGGTTGTCTTTAGGTGTTTGGAAGCCATATACAATTATCGTGATTAAAGGGGGACTCATTTCATGGTAAAAGTTGAAGAAAAAGGCTCAATCTGCTTTAAGCATATCGACCAAGAAGATTGGTAGTTTAGCTATCATTTGCTTAAAATTGGTTGCTTAATGATCATTTGATCTCATTTATGTAACTGCAAAACTTGTCACTTAGCGGTTAACCCTTCAAGTTTTATTTTGACTTCAAAAGTTGTTTAAAATTCATACTAAGTTAGCATTTTGTTGTCGAGTTTGAGAATAATTGCTTTTTTATAAAAGTTGATGATAAATTACATTGTACCATATGGGACGCTGATTTTAGCTTATAAAACGTTGAGATATAAAATTTTGAGTAAAGAACAAGAACAAACAACTTGGCTAATTATTTATAAATGTTAAGCAAATTTTCTGAAGTAAAGCTTTGGATAAATTAAGAAAGAATCAAACTAGCTTGCAAACTTGAGCAATTCGTTGTTCAATTTGCAGTTATGTTGCTCCGGAAGCAACCCGTTCTCTCTCTAAATTTTTGAATTGAAAACTTCAAATAATATGCGGTTTTATGAACAAGATATATGGATTATTATTCGGTTAAATAAAGTAGAATTAGGGTTGCTTTTGCGACGTAAACAATGGGACATTGCTTAATGTAGTTGCTATTCTATTATTGTACAAATTAACCCCACCATATGCAATCATGATCCAATATGGCCCCACCTATTTTTTCGTCTATTTTTTTCCCTTAAAAATAAGTTGCAGATAATAGCGTGGAAATCGACAGAAAGCGCTTTAATATCTACAAAATAATGTGAAATATTATTATTAATTTTGCATATATCCATTAAAATGTTCACGGCAGCAATGATTTTTTTTTTTATAGGAAGGGGAGGAAAATATAACCAATTTTTAAGTGGACAAAACGTGATTTAAATTTTTAATTTATAGTTAAAATAAAAAAAATTTATAACTAATTAAATTGCTTTTACTAATAGGCAATAATAATTGGATGTTATGCCTCTAAGCCAAAAAAATAATAAAAAATAACAAAAAAAAATGTTATGCCAGCGGCTAAGAATTAAAATAAGGAGGAAACTTAAAAAGGTGTTTTTAAAGAACTGCAGGAATATATAAAGCCTGTACCACTCCAGATTCCAGTTCCGGAGGTACTGTGGACCCTGGGTTTGGTAGTTAGTACGACGCACACAAACGACAAAACGTGACACGTGTTAAAAGGAAGTAAAGAGAGATGCATGCGCGAGATTTTAAGGTTTAGAACCGACAAGCGAACCGGCTCTTTGTTTGGCCGTTGGCCAGTTTTGAGTTTTACTCGAAATACATATTTGCTGCTACTCATATTAAAATAAAATTAAATAATACAGATATATTAACAACATGTAGATATACATTGATATGATTTACAAGAGAATTCTTTTTGTAATTTATTTATTTTGAAGTGGAAAAACTCCGATACCAGTTTTCTTTTCCTTGTTTCAATAGGCACCTACACTTGAGTATGTAGCCAACAGAAAAAAAAAAAAAAAAGCATTTTTATATAAATTGAAGAAGAACGGAATAACATACATTGAGGGTTTTTTTTTTTTGTTTTTGAAAGAAAGACTCATCGTCTCCCTTTGTTGATAATTTTGAGCGACTTATATTTTTAAAGTCGGTTTATTTTGTGTATTTTTTAAACTTAATAAACTTAAATTTATATTTGAGTATCAAGAATTTTTTAAATACGTGTTTTGTTTCTCCAAGATCCAAATCTTTTGAGCATCAAAAATCTAAGTTTTTAGAGTTTTGATATCCTCCTAAACTTTTTGCTATAGTAAAAGCTGAAATTTTCTCCTGTATTTGAGAAAGAAATCATAACTTCTTCATTTGATATCTAAATAAGATGATTCGTTTTCATTGTGTTCCTAATGGAGAGGACACTCAAATTTATATTTGAGTATCAAGAATTTTTTAAATACGTGTTTTGTTTCTCCAAGATCCAAATCTTTTGAGCATCAAAAATCTAAGTTTTTAGAGTTTTGATATCCTCCTAAACTTTTTGCTATAGTAAAAGCTGAAATTTTCTCCTGTATTTGAGAAAGAAATCATAACTTCTTCATTTGATATCTAAATAAGATGATTCGTTTTCATTGTGTTCCTAATGGAGAGGACACTCAAATTTATATTTGAGTATCAAGAATTTTTTAAATACGTGTTTTGTTTCTCCAAGATCCAAATCTCTTGAGTATCAAGAATCTAAGTTTTTAGAGTTCTGATCTCTTCCTAAACTTTTTGCAACAGTAAAAGCTAAAATTCTCTCCATATTTAAGAAAAAAATCATAACTTCTTCATTTGATATCTAAATGATATGATTCTTTTTCATTATGTTCCTAGTGGAGAGAAGAATAAATTAAGATCTATATTGTATATTTTTTAAGATCATTAACATTAAAATTTTATTATATTTGTTAATAAATCAAAAATTATTTTTACTGCTTCTCTAACATAAATTTAAATTTTATTTCATTAAAACTTAAATGTACATCAAAACCTCAATTTATATAACAATTCAATCAACTCAAATTTTAATTTAAATCACATAACTCAAATCAAATCATTAATTTAAATTTATTTACCCAGGCCCCTTAGTTTCCTCCTAAAGCTTCCTTTAATTGCAGAGCTAGCCCCGTAACAACAAACAACTTTCCGTTAGCGTTCCGTAACGGATCTTTTATCTTAATCCCTAAGCAAGGTAAGGTAAGGACTTGGCACCTCCCCTTTTTCTCTCTTGTCTGTTTTTTTTCTCTCCCTCTCTATTTATTTGGGAAGTTGGTATTTTTCTTTTATTATTCAATTGTATTTAGATTCCTCCTCAATCTTAAAAATAAAGCAAAAGCATAACCTCCCAAATCTCAAACACACAAAATAGGGAAGACAGTCTTGTCTAAACTGTAAAAAGCAAAACTTGTACTATATATTTTTTTTATTAATTGTATATTCCATTTGTGATTTGTTGATATTAGTAAATCAGACCCTTACAACAAAAAACTGAAGGGGTACACCTGTTATACTACCCACCACAAAGGCATATATGATACGTGGTTCTTCGACAGTTAAAAAAGCAAAAAATATATATATTAAAAAAAAGAAAATTCAAAATTCAAAATTTCATGGCTCATCTTCCATAACAGAAGCCAAGCCGGTCACCTTCTCAACCCCAAATCCGACGTGTTGCCTCGGCACCGTTACCGTTATTAATTCCTTCACAACCTTGGGCTTTTCCTCTTTGCTCAACTCGGACCCACCAACGAACTCAGTGTCCTCCGCCGAGTTCAAGTTGCCGCAACTCGGTTTCAACTCGTCGTTTCCGACACTGCGCTCGGAAGACGACGGTGCGTTTCGCGTGTGGGGGGACAGCCACTTGGCCTTGACGTACTCAGCTTTCCTCCATGGCGGCACGTGCATTCCTCTCCTCTTGAGGCTCTGCTTCGCTGCGTCCGAGACCACGGAAACGATTCTCTGGAGCCGATCTGATTTTCCGACGAAGATGAACGGCAGGGTTTGGAGGATTGTCTTGTAGGTTTTGGTCGGTCGAGCGATCTCGAATTCCGATCGGAAATCTATGTCAATAAGCAATCTTTCCCCTTCGATTATCACGTCTATGTATTCATACTCTCCTGTGCAATCAAATCACAAATTATCATATTATTCTCAATTAAATATTCGCAAGTTGAGAGACAGACGATCCGATTTGATTTATATGTCAGAAAAAGGAAGTTGAATTAAATTGTATTTTTCCTTTCATGTTTCCCAGGAACCAAACAAGAACAGATATTTGTGGCGAATATTAGGTGAAAAAGGGCATGAAAAAATATACCGGCGGGATAGGAGCGGGTTTTCTCCCAACGAGATTTGCAGATCGAAGCGTCGTATCCGAGTGCCAACAGTCCATCGATAACAATCGTACTGCAAATTTCGTCTTTACGCTTACAGATCTTGTTCCTCTCCACGATCCTCGCTGTGTCCGCCAGCAAACTCCTCTCCCAAACACTCGCGCAAAGAACTAAAGCCTATCGATAAAAAAGGAAACATTTTTAATTTTGGTTTTGCTTTTTGGAACAGAGAAATTTTCAAATCAGTAAGAGAGAATTTTTATGGATTTACCTTGAGAATTTCACATCCTTCGCCGGAGTTTGCAAAGGTTGAGTCACCGAAAAGGTCCGGATCGTCTTCGGAGCCGTCGCTGCAGCTACCGTTGAAGCAATTGCAGCGGTTCCGGGCACACCTAGCCACGGACGATTGCTTATCGTTGCTTTCCTCGATGAAATTCTGGACCATCTTCGCTAAGCAGACGGAGCTAGGCTCGAAGTCGACCGCCCCGCTGTTGGTGGTGGTGGTGGTGGTGGTGGTGGTGTTGTGGTACCCTTCCTTGTTGAAATGCTGCTCTTCGGCCTTCTCCGCGGCGGAGATTCTCAGTACGCTCGTGAACTGCCGCTCAAAGAGCCGCTTGAACCGAGACTTCGCCACCGGTTTGACCGGTTCGAACCGCGTCGGTTCCTCAGACGGCGTGCGGAAATCAATTGGCTGGATCTTCATCGGGAACGGCATGATCGGCGTTGATCAAGGATCCAAAATCACCACGAATCGATCTTCCCCTCCATCTTCAAAGAAAATTGAACTGGTTCCTGAGTTTTAAACTAAAACACAAACCTAATTTCCCTTTCTAACTCACACAAATCATTCTTCACAATCTCTCCAATTTCAGAAATCTAGACAAATCTCTCACAAAAACACCCAAAAAACCAGAAGAAGATTAAAAAAAAAAGCCTAATACTTTTAGCAAAACCACATAAAAAACTCTGCAAAATCCTTCTCGATTCAGAGCTAGAAAAGAATCTAACTCAGAGATCCAGAATTTCACTAAAAACCGACGCAGTTAACAGAATTCGAGGCTCATAAGCCAGGTTAAGCGCCTTCTAGTGCTCTCTTTAGTCTCCTATTTTGTTATATAAAAATAAAAGTTTTTTATTGCTAAACCAAGTATGGAATAACTTGAAAAGTCTGCCAAGTTAGAGTCGCTTTTGGTTGGGGAGAAATGGTTAGGCTTCAAGCAGGTACGCGATACTCGAATAACAAGGCGTCACGGCTTTATGTTGGACATATGGAGAAGAATCGATCGCCGTAGTCCGCATTTTTTCCGGCGAAGAATCACCGGTGTCGATTTTTTTTGGAGAGAGAGAGAGAGGGAAGACTTACGTGTTTTTTGGGTTTTTGTTTGGAGGCATATGGAGGACGGAGCAGACGGCGTGGGCGTGCGGTGATATAAAGGGCCAGGACGGTGGGCACTGCTGACTGGGCCTGCGTGCCGCCTGTAGATCCTACGTGTCTGAATATCTGATTGAAACATTGGCATTTCTTTTTTCTGGTTAAACGACGACGCTTTGTATTTTTGCAATACCTGAAATGCCCTCAACTGTTTTCATAAATGACGGGTAGTTAGCTGCACCATCGTGAAAAGGAGGCTGTTGCTTTCGCCTCTTACCTCACAGACGCGGCATGGGCAGGTTCGGAAAACTGGTCTCATCTTCTTTGGATTTTTCCTTTAATATGGGATTACGACTTTACCCTCCTCTTTGTTGGCATGCTTGGACAGATGATCAAGGGTAAGAGGGTGGTATTGTAATTTCATGGGAACCACCTTCCGAGTTAAAATTTTGGTGGTTGGGAAGGCTTTGTGTGGGGTAAACTATTCTTTGGTACACACACCAAGTCACGACGGCGAAAGGAGTATCCATTTGAGGGAAAAGTTCGGATCACAATTTTTGTGTTTGGGAAGCTGAATAAGTGTGGGCAGGATGGTAATTTGGAACTAAATCGTTTTTAAAAATTTTGTGGTTCATTACTAATGATCAACTTGAATGTCTATTACTGATGAACGTGATAATTTATTAATGATTAATCATATAAGTGAATGATCAATCAATTTCAATAAATAATTTATTGGTTCATCCACAAATCACCATTTAATAAATCAATGATAAGCAATATTGTTAATGATAAGCTCTAATTAACCCTGCTTTATCATTTGTTAATTGTTGTGAAAAAGGACCATTTTCTTAGTTTTAAAATGTTCGATCGTTTGATTAAAAAAAAGGGTAGCAGGAACCATTTGTTTGATTTTCTCATTTCAAATGCAAAAGCCTTTTTAGATAACTATTTTTTTTAATCGCAACCATGTTAGAGAATTAATTTTCAATGTTATTTGCTAAATCAGTGAATAATTACCGTTAATTAAGCTCTATACCACATTTAAAATTAATTATATATAGGTACTATTTTGAATCTAAAATCACGATAGTTATACGGTTGAAATACGACTTTGTAGAATGGGTATGCTTCTAATCCACTTGCATAATCAGGGTACAAAAATAGCTATAATAGCATACTAGTTATTACAATGTCTCATTTTATATTATATAATTTTATAATAATTATTTTAATAATATTGTCTTTAAACATATCTAGAATTTTTAGAAACTCAAATAACATATAATAAAATATTTACAAATTAAAATTTTGAGTTTACAAAAATAAATGAGGTTACTATCAGTAACACTCTTCTCTTCCTTTTTTGTCCTTTAACGTTCAGTAGATAAGAAAGCCGGGCGTAATTTTGAAGAAAAGTAGCCGCTCCCTTTCAAGCGGTGATGTGGTTTATCCTGTCGTTTTGGGGAGACACGCGTCATTATTAGACGCTGACGCTAAGTCGTTGCAGCAGATTGATGAGGCCACGTGTTGAGCACGTTGTCGTTATAACCGTTGGATTTCTTCGAGAAACTACCAAAATTCAAGTGACCATTCGAAGATATTACTGGTCTCTCTCTTTTTAAAAAAAGAAAAGGCTTTTTTTTTTTTCTTTACCGGGTGAAACGGATGTCCTGATTTTATCCGCATAAAGAAACCAAATCTCCTGATTTTGCATCCATTTCCAGATTTTTGAACTGTTTGTTGGGTGTTTGGAAAGATAATTGAAACCAGTAGTGAGAATCATTTTTATTGTAGCATATGAGAGTTTTACATTGTATCAATTTTTTTTATTGTTACTGTAGCATGTAAAAGCTTTTTACTGTTTATAACTAAGTTTGTGGTGAGAACTGACACCTTTTATTTCTTTTTAGTCCTTTCATATGTATGGTGCATTTTTTATGAAACATATTACGACCATATGGTGTAGCATATATGACTACTAATCTCCATATGATAATTCTTCTACTATAGCCATTAGGGTGGATATTCGGCAATCCAACGAATTCGGGCATTAATTCATCCAATTTGATTTTTTTTATTGGGTGGGTTCAGATTGAGGTTTATAAAATTTGAGATAATTTGAACCCATTTAATATAAATACATATAAAAAATATTTATTATATATTTAACATTATAATTTTAATATAATCTTATATTTAAAAAAACTTTATATTCTTCAAAAATAATAACATAGTTTATAAAGACTTTTTTTTTCAGCCTTCTAGTTTTTTACTTTTTAGTTTCTAGCTTCTATATACGCTGCACAATACACTGCATGATCCTTTAAAAAGAATTAAAAATAAAAAGATTTTACCACTTTCTACTCCAATATGAACACATGACACCCCATTTTGCATTTCATTCACAGCCCTACCTATCTAATAATCTATTTCTTCACTTCAAAGTCTAAAAAAAACCTCTATCTTGTTTCATTCTATCGCAACCAACCTTCACATTCATGCCTCTCTTTCACCTAGTCTTCTTCTCGTCAGCATCGTCGGCCCTTGGGTACTTGTTTTCTTATTATGTTTTGTTTGTTAAGTATAACTTATGTATTTAAGCTTTGTTAGATATTCAATATATGATGATTTTTAATTTTTATCTTTGTATATTTATTGTTTAGGTAAATTGTTAGTTTTAATTTTTTTTTTCTTCTTTATAATATTCAATGATCAACCTATGTAATCCACTTGAATTTTATTTAGGTGGGTTGCTTTTAAAGCTTGGCTTCATTTGGTGGATCATATTTAAATTCAATCCACCTAAACTTTGATTGGATGGGTTGAAAAGTCCTTATAAATCCACTCAACCTAACTGATATTCACCCTAATAACCATGTCTACATGCAAGATGTAAAAATATACACAAGCATACACACACACACACACACACACACATGCACGTATAGAAATATTTATTTTATTTGTACCGGTGGTTTTTTTAATATTTTTTTAGGAATTGTTTGTTTGTATTATTTCTCTACTATTTAGGAATTCTGATAGTAGAGAAGGTAATTTTGTTTTAACTATCAGATTAGGATTTTAATGATTTGATTTGTGACTGTTTATATTAAAAATTTACAATGTGTTATATATAACTGCTTCTAATCGTAAATCAAATCGTAAAAAAAGTACAGCTAAAACAACCATACTTTATCGATAGATGTAACGCCCTTATGTGGGGATTAATAGTATTGAATAAATAAAAATAAATTTAAATACAATATCATTTCAAAACATTTAATAATGCCCATGTGTCTTTGGGAATAAACAGAAAATAAAATAAACTGTAAATATAAACCATAGTTTTTAGTGTAGCACTAGCACTCACTATTTAAAATACAGTCATCGTCACTATAGTACAATTCTCAAATAATTCAACACAGCCATCACACAAGTAATACAAATCTTACATGTTCTAGAAGACTTACAAATGAATAAAGATCTTCTAACACGAAACCAGTAGTGTTGTTGCCTATTTCTCGTCAGATAAGTTGTACTGAGTTTCACCTGAGAGATAAATATGATAGAGATGAGCATCAACATGCCCAATAGGGAAAACCATTACTCACCTTAAAGTTTTATTCATTACCGTATTAAAAGTGCATTATTAGTTAATTTACATCGCATTCCAGATTATGAGGTTTACTATGATCACATTCCGTGGATACCATAGTTGATCATGACCAAGTTTCATACTCATACGTATATACAAATACTATCATTCATCATTGTTCATAAGTATCCACGTTAAATAGAGTATCACTCAAATCATCGAAACCTAAATGGGCGCACTTAGCCACCCTCTAAACATTCTAAGGGTGTTTCGATGAGGGGACATCAAGCCCCGAGTCCTCATCAAGTTGATTCATGTACAGTACGTTTTGGGACTTTCGACCCAAGGGAGCATCATCACCTCCCTCTATTTTACCCTTTAGGGTATTCATATCCAATGACGTAACCACCGCCCTCTTCACGTCTCACCATTTCTCTATAATCAATCTTTGTTTATAAAGTTAGTTTTCATAAGCATGCTTTTCAATTTACAACAACATGTGGCAAATCATTATGTTCCTCGCTGTACAATACAAGATGAGTTATACATCGTCAGGTTATAGACATAACCATATATATTCGAAATATCATATACATATCTTGCAACATAAAATAACCAAATTTTAATTTACTACAACCTCACAAAAGATGAGTAATAGAATCCCTACCTTCCAAGCTTATCAAAAATCTTTTAATCTTGGAATCAATTAACGTTAGCTCCACACACTCTTGATCTTAAGGAGTGCATAAGGACAATTAAAACTAAAGCACAACATATAACTGCACTCATAAATGAATTATGTGTAAATCCATCTCACTAGTGTGCTGTTAAAGTTTTTATGCAATTTCTCTTTTGAATACCAAAGTAAACAGTTTTTGTCTTAAACACAATATAAAATACATATAAGTAATTTATATGTTTTAGTCTCTAATAAGATTCATATATCACTTAGGATAATGTTGAAAAGGTTGCAAGACATTAAGGGATTAGAATGTGAATAAAGTTAGGTTCTTGGTTTAGTAGCTGGTATACTATGTCAAACTGGCTGTATACTTTTGCGAAAAGGCAGATTCACTTTCTACAATCAGCACATAGGTTAACAGGTGGTTTACTTAAGGTAGACGGGTGGTATAGTGCTACTAACAGGTTTACTAGTTTCCAATCCAAAAATTAAAAAATTCATAGAAAATAAAATACAATTTCAATTTAGGCTCATGATAGCTCGTTGGAAAGCTTAGGATGTATACTTTTTAAATATGCAAACCAATTTACAAAATTCATTTTCATTTAATCCCATAATTTCAAGAAGTAACCACTACTCATAGAGGTATTATAAAGTTTATAGAATGTCAAGTTTTTCTATAACCTAAAATATATTATCCTTGTTCAAGATCTCAAAACCATTCGAAAATATGCAACATATATTATATAATCACAATAAACATATTCTCATAAGTTTTATACCAAAACCATTATCAAACCCTATCTTTAGCATTTCTTACAAATAATAATGAAAACATGCTTAAGTTTGTTATTCAAACTCAAAACTTTAAAACATTAACCATAAAGCTATGGAAACTAGTTCTAAACATTCTTAACATGTTTCTAACATTATTGTTAAATCAAAATAAAGGTTGGTTGTGGGTTTTAACTCAAGACTCAAGTTTTTATTCATAAATGCTCAAATATACATGTTAACATAACTAGAAATTTGCATGAACTTTGAACAAGAAAATTATGTAGTAAAGATAAAGAAAACACATACCAAAAACCAAGTTTAGATTAAAGATAACCTATCTCAAAACTCCTTTGAAAAGCACCAAAGATTAGATTAAAAATCAAGCTTGTACTCTAAAAGTTAGCTGGCCATGGAGGTGGCGGTTTTGGTTGGTTTTTGGATAGGAAAATGAACTATGTTTCTTGATGATTTGGGCTAAGTTTGGACCACGTTCTTGATAGCGTTCTTGGTGGTTCTCAGGCAAGAAAAGAGGCTACTCTCCTTGGTGTTTTTGAGTGTGGTTAGTGGGTGTTTTATTGCTCTAGTTACTATGGTATGGCTAAAAGTTTCTTTGCTTTAATGGAGATAGTTATAGCTGCACTTATGGTTGCCTTTGGAAAACTTGCTAAGCTTTTGTTTTAGCAAAAATGAAAAGAAAAAGAGTGGGAGATGTAGAATAATAATGAGGTGTTGAATAAATAGAAAGCTAAAATAATTGAGTGGACAAATAGAGTAATTCATGGTAAAAAAATACAAGAAGTGAACAAAAAGAGTGGTTGAGAAAATATCGTTATGTATCCTTTGGAGACTTTTAACAAAATGAGAAGAAGGTTACATAATTGAGCATTATTTTAAGGGTACAAGATTAGTAGAAGTGGGTGATAGGTAGGTTTTGAATGTCTCATATGGAGACTTTGTAAGAAAATGCCAAAGTGACCTTTTTTTTAATAACTGAAACAACAAAGACAAACTTGAAAATTTTAAATGCTATAAAATTTTAAATTGTCATATTTTATTTATTAAATTTTATAAAAATCATACCTGTTAAAATAATTGGTGTTACAATAGAGTAAAATCATCTTCTTGACTGTAAATTGCTTATTTCTCAACTGAACTGGCAATCAAACCGATGTCAACTATGAACTATCAAGACTTGAGATTTTCCACTATTTTGGTTAAAAATCAACATCATTCTCAATTACCCCATTAATTCAACCTCAATTTCAAATAAAATGGTTAGTTTTTGCGAATAAATAGATATTTCCTAAAACAAAAAGACCTCCCTAATGTTACATATAAAGTGTAATAAAATGAATCAACGAAATCATAATCAGCAACGTCCTGATTTTTTTATCGACTCGACCTATTAAAAATAAATTAATCTAGTGACCAAATGTACAATATACATGCTGCCTCGATTCGTAAAGTCAGACAATTTGAATGAATGTTTAGCGCCCCCCACCCAACAAAAGAAAAAAAAAACAACGAACAAAAAAGAACAATAAAGTAAAGAAAGAGAGAGTTCCAATAATATGGTGTTTGATACCAGTTTAAACTAAAATTTTTAATTGTTATAATATAAAGATATTACATATTACAGTATAAAAAAAAAAGGATATCAAGGGTGTTTGGTATGAGTATTTTAAATTAACTTTTTAGTTATGAACAGTGTAAAGCTTTCACATGCTACAGTAAAAATAAAAAATTGTTTCGATGTAAAACTTTCACATGCTACAAAAAAAATAAAAAATTGTTCCAATGTAAAACTTTCACATACTACAATAAAAATTATAACAAATAGTTTTAACTGTATCAAACACTTTAATAGTATAAACTTTTTATATATTATAGTTTTTTAAATGAATTTGTTTAAACTGATGAAACACCAGTAAATATTGCATGTTTGGGCATGAGATAAATTGTGGCTAGTACGAGTCCTAAAGGGAACATAGAGATTATAAATACAGTGAGATTATAAATTGTGGATAGTACGAGTCCCAGTGGAATAGGCAGACCGTTAGTATTTTTTTTTCCTCCTTCCCAAACGGCAATTTGTATAAAACTTTGTGTGGCCGCACAGAGGGCCCACCAAAGCGTTTGAGAATTGTGGCTCCAGTTGGACTTTTGGTACCGCTGGTTTGAAGCAGTTCGAGTCGAACTGAAAACATTGTTTCAGAGTAAACAGCCAACGTTGATGACATTATCCGATGTGACGATCAATGAACAAGACATTTGGATTTTAATCAGTGTTGGTATTCTTAAATTATTCCACATAGAAATTATTGCCTGTAAGCATTTTAAATTATTAAAATATTTTATGTTATTCTTTTACAATTTCTAAGGATGGATCAAAATCTTCCTAGTCATTTTTAAGTTTATGTATTGCGATAGTTTCATGCTGACGTATATTTCGTAGACTAGAATGATACAGTAAAATTAGTTAAAAAAGAAAATAATGGAAAACCATGAGAAAATGCATCTGGAAGGGATGGTGGTGTTTGTTCTCAATCGTTTTCCTCTCCCCTTTTTTCACTTTAAACCTCATTTTCTTGGATATTTTAGCGAATAATAGAAAATGAAGGTCTAATTGGAATTATAAAAGTGAAATGATTTGCAGTATGATTTTTTTTTTTTATCAGAAACAGAGAAAGTCAAAATAAATCATCACTTTACTCTGCATCTATCAAGAAGTGGCGCGAAATTATGATTGCTTTTACGAAAAAAGAAAACATGCTAGTAGGCACTAAAGCTATCGACCACATGCGTAGCATTATTTTTGTTGCATTTCTAATCATGCTCCTAAGTAAACAGCGATATGACTTATGTGCTGTTTGACGGGAAGGTGTTTATTTTTTATTTAATTATAAACAATATAAAATTTTTACATATTGTAATAAAAAAATTTATTACAGTATAAAACTCTTACATATTATAATAAAACAGTTATAATAAATGATTCATATATCAAATGATATATCAAACACTATGTTAAAAACATAGCAGCAAAATGATTAACGGCAACACTTAAAATTTTAGCAATAAAATACTATTGTACGACTTCAATTTTGCAATATAGCCTGTGCCACGAGATGGAAAATATTATTTTGAAAAATCACAGTCAATATATATATAAAACTGTTATCTATGCACATAAACAAACAAAAAAATAAATAAATCTATGTACGTGTGTATATAAGGGGAATTGTTTTCCACATCAAAGAGGTATAAATGCTAATTTAGCAACCAAAAACGTCAAAGGACAGTAATACTTGACCCAAAAAAATAATGGGTTCCACTAGTGAATTCCAATGAAGCACTAATAAGGAAATTTGTTATGAGTTCATACACTCAAGACACCCAATTACGTACACCCAATAGCTGATAGACACGTGGCTCTTCAACAATATTTTTACAGTCAATAGGTTCAACCGATGAAGAGACTTATAATATTTGAGGCCACACACTATAGTCATAAGAAAATAAATATGGCTAATTAAAAAGACAACCTACATCGAAGAGTGAGGAAATTAGCTACGCAATTATCTAACAATCTCAAAAGCGCAACAAAAACACACATATATAAACAAATGTTGAATTTGTATTGCCCTTATTAGAACAAAAAAGAAAACAAGAAAAAGGGGTCGAGCCTCACAAACAAAGCCCTTGATGACCAAAACAACCTTCAAATTCAAGAGAAACAAGATGCACGCCCACCAAAGGTATCGCGACGTAAGGAATACAAAAACCCAAGGCCACCAAAACCACCGACCACCAAAAAACAATCATTGAAAAACCAAAGGAACCCCTCGTCCAAATATCGCACAACAACTACATCCCAAATGCACCCTCCACCCACCCCATGTAGCATTGGACTCCTGCCATAAGGAAGCAATACTTTTGAGAGTTTCATTTCAACGACGGAGGCATTCCCTAACGAGAAACCGAAAGGGCATGGTTGTTATACGCATATGTTATAAAGTTAAAGTAATCTTAAACTCTATAGCTTAATGCCCTTTGATCTAATAGTATGGGGAGAGTTTTGATGTAATGAGTTAAGAGTTCGATTTCACTTGTAATTTTTATCTCTTATTTATTAAAAAACAAGTGTTGTAATATTTTTCTTATTAAAAAAATGTTTTTATTAATTATTTTGTTTAAAAAACAATACATAAATAATTTGTAAAAAGAGGCAGTAGCTATGTTAGTTTTAAAAATATCTATTGCAATTTCCTAGAAAATGACTTCCACTCTCGCCTATCTTTACAAGGAAAAACAATAACAAATATAATTGCTCTTTAATGCTGGTACTGCATGCCGATAGGCCTAAGAGGAACATACCGGTTTCATTTAGGATCTATGTTCAATGTCAAATTGATTGATAAAACTGTTTGATGTTCCATTTCTGGTACTACATTTTCAGAGCTTTATTTCCAACATGGTTTGTGTCCTCATTTTTTTGTTTTTTTTTTTTTTTGTCACTATCTAATCAAATAATTCATTCATGTTTCTGGAATTATCGTATTTGGGTGGGCCCCCCAAACACCCAAACCCACGCATACTTTTTGAATAGCCAAGTCAGTTGTGGGCTCCAAGGATAGGAAGGGCCTAATCCATTTTTGAAGCTGGGCCCCAAGGGCAAATGCTAACCTTTTCAATTGTGGGCCTATTTAAAATATGCTGTCTGCCCAAAAACTAACGCTCTCTCCCCCTTTTTCTTTCCCATATTCGAATGCAAGTTGCAACAGTTCAGGTGGGCTTCCTCCACTAAGCTGTTCCCGGTTCTTGTTTCCATTTGTTTGAAGGATTTTAGTTTTACAACTGTTTTTGTTTTTTTTTTTTTTTTCCTTCACTCTTTGGATATTTTATGTTAGGTGTAAATAATGAGCGTTATTGTTTTGATCCTTCACATGGCTTTTTTTTTTTACAGAAGTGCTAAGATGTACTGCATTTATAGAAGCGGCACTTCTCAGAGTCATTTTCAAATACAGCTGTCGGTTTGTTATTGTATGTTCAATTCATCAGTCAAAACTAGAAAAATTCTGTTTCCAACTATATTTATTGTAATATTTTATCTTATAAAATTTAAATTGTTACAGTATTTTCAATTTAAACGAAAGAGTAATTCAAATATAGGTATTCTTACTTTTCTTTTCTATTTAGTGGTTCTTCATATATATATATATATATATATATTTTACTATCACTCTGTACTATTTTCTTGAATCATTATTGTTTGACACAAAGAGATGTGTAAAGCTACCATAAAGTATGAGTAATTTTTGTGTAACAAGTTATCGTCATAAATGGGAAAAGGAGTTGATAGAAATATGGTTAAAGATATAGCCATGTAAATGTCGTCATTTTTTCCTAACCGACATAAGTAAATTCGTGAAAAGGTTGTCACTTTTCCATTGCCATCCAATTGTCCTCAAATTTCAAACCCAAATGTCATTCTCTTATCTTTAATTGAAAAATATATATAAAAACAAAAACAAAGTAACAATCCTTCACCGACCAATTGAGATGAATTGGCTGTATTACTTTTGCTAGTAATAACGTTGCATCATTTCAAATCTTTTATTTTCTTCTTTCAGGCCCCTCCTTCATAAATTTATTAATACATTGATTTGAACTTAAAAAATTTAATTTAAAAACTGTAATATATAAGACTTTTTTATTGCTATTTATTCGAACCAATCGTTTTCGAGTCGATTAAGGGTCCATTGTTTTTCTTTAAACTCTGTAGGCAATTCCTCTAAAATGTAACATCACAAGAAATTCACAAATTTCTTTTTGTGAGATGACCCTTGAATGCAATCCTCTTTTCCCTTACAACTTTGGTTTTTAACAATTATTTCAACTTTTTGAAAAAAGAAATTTGCTTATCTTTTCTTCTCTCCTTTTTCCTTTGAAATGGATACTTTTATTTTTTATGGGCAAAAAGGCTTTTGCGTGTTTACAGGTGTGGATGGCAATTTGTCAACAAAGGCAGTGGCTCTCCGGGTTTTCATAAAAGGAAAATGAAGTTAACAAATGTCCAGTAGGCCAATAAACATTATTTGTTAAGGAAAAACAATAGTCCCCAGCTGAATTTCAGTGTCTGTGATAATTACATTAACACATTTCCATTAAAAAAAAAAGGTTCACTGTGGTGACTTTCCACAAAAAAGTCACTTTATATAAATCCCTTAAAGTAAATAGTCTGTGCCACTTTCTCAATTACATATTTCTTAATGTACAGTGGGCACATTTTGGAAAGGGGAAAACAGAGTGTATAAATAATATTCATGACTTATTTGTTTCTTGTTTTAACAGGTGGATAGATTGAAGAAGGTAATTAAAAATAAAAAAGAAAATACTTATAGATGTTTAACGGCCTGTTTTAAACCATAAAATTGTATTTTATTGTAATTCAAACTAATTTGGTTACTGTATTTTCTTTTACATAATTTAAATTTTAAATCAACTTTAATTCAGATTATTGATTTGAACTATATTCTCAAGCAGACTAATAATTGTCATTGTTTAATTATATACTGTTTGAAAAAACATTTAAAATCAACAGTTTTTGTTTAAAAAATGTAAAATATGTGAGCTTTATACTATAGTAAGTTTTTGTTTTTTATTATAATATGTGAAATTTTTATATTATTTACTATTATAATTAATCGTTTTATTGTTTTAAATGGAATATTAGATCCAATTGCAGACAACAGACTTTTAGGTTGACGGGGAGTAAAGTCGCAAACCAACTGCCAAATGGTAGAAAACCAACCGGTGCTTCATGTCATCATGTCTTCACATTGGTGGGAAGTTGAACTCACTTTGACACAATGGGACCGGAGTGACCATTAAGAGTCCATTTGGTTTATAGATTTGAATAGAGAATTTGAATGAAAATTTAAATTTTTGTGAGAAAAAAAACTGTAGCAAAATGATTCAAATTATGATTAAAACTACGAACCAAACGGGCTCTAAATTGATTCCTTTTCTTTTCGTAATTATGTTGTCAATAATATTATATTTTTTAAAGGCTTAATAATATTCTATTATTATTATTATTATTATTATTATTATTATTATTATTATTATTATTTAATTTCCTTCCTTTCAGTCTTTTCTATTAATGCATCTCTCTCATACACACGACACAATCTATTTTTTATCCTCATATTTTTTTTCCATTAAATATACACTTTTTTCGTATCGTTTTTCAGTCCTACCACTTTTATAAAAAAATTTGAAACATGTCACTTTCAAAAAATATAAAGATTTAATCGAAAATATTTTGGATTAGGATTAAACAAACAAGTGTTACGGTCAATTTGATAAATCCACTTATGTGGTACCATTTCTTATTCCAATCACTTTTGTGTAAAAATGTCAAAACCTATGACTTTTAAAAAATAAAAGGAGAGAGAGGAAAGAGAAATAGGCATGGGAGGAGAAGGAAGAGCATGAAATATAGAGTAAGGGAAGAGAGAAAGGAAAAGCTGAGATTTTTTGTAAGAAAAATTTGTACGTACTGTATGTCAAAAATGATGTAAATCAAATATTTAAACAAAATGGTGCAAATCGTTATAGGTGCTAAAAAAATGATAGGAGACCTATTTTCTCCATATAGGGCGTCAGCAGTAAAAGCCCAATCCAAATGTTAAACCCTGAACGTGTAATCGTGGCCCAAAAGGGTAGACACTTGAACTTCAAACAATAGTTTTTGTAATACTTTAATACAATGAAATGGAATTTCCCCATTTGCCAGTAAAACAAAGTGAGAGCATACCTTTGGGCTCCCAATGAGAACCTTACTAATATTTTGCGGCAGCTTTAGGGGGTAAGAAAATAACATTATAAGGGGACAAATATCTGAAGTGCAATCACACAAAAAGACTCTAAAATAATGGTTCCTTTGTTTCTCCTCAGCATCCAAAGATCACTCACCATGAAAGCACCGTATGAAACATACAGACGACATATAACTTAGAGTATAAATTCCTTTAAAAGCCTCAGGGAACAGTTGTGACTTGAACAGATTGCAGCACATCGGAGACAACAATGACAAGGTCTCCATACTTGAGCATCCCTCTTGATTTGAGCAAAGAGAATGTTCTTCTAAGGTTGTTTTCCATGTCATATGTGAAGCTAAGGTGAATTGGTGTAACGCCCCAGTGCAGGTTCAGCCGCCTCTGCATAGAGGCTGAGGGAGTGAAGGCATATATTGGGCAATCGGGTCGATAACGGGACAGCAGAGAAGCCATATGCTCTGATTTTGTGTAGACAAAAATGAAATCTGCTTCCAATTTGTTTGCTGAAAGTTCATCGAACAACACCATGTTATTAACAGAAAGATTTAGATATCTAGAAAAAAGTCACCATATCATCGGATATCAGATAATAGTAAAAAGGGCAGGCAAAAATCAATCAAGCAAATGGATATAATCAGTTCATCCTATCAAATAAAAGAACACACACACACACAAAAGTATATATAATCAGTTCATCCTCAGAAAACCACAGAGAAAATACATTGTATGATCATAATTCCTACCAGTGACAAGTTAAGCACATTAACGACAATCAGAGAGCATTTCAAAGTCCTTTCTCGTTTACTCTTAAAGTAGCTATAATATGGCTATAAATTGAATACTAATATACCGATTATCAAAAATCAAATTCTTTATCCAGGGTGTTTAATTTCCCACGCATAAAAATTTCCATTGCAAATCCTGCAATCGATACATCCGAATTTAACTCTTGTTTTTTTCCCTTTTCAATAGGTGTTTCTGGACCCTTAGTCGTTAACTAAATCACATACCAATATAAAGAACTATCATATCCAATTTACCACAGAGAGAGAGAGAGAGAATGCACACCCATATTGGCAGCTGCATTGCAAATCTCCTCTGATATATCTCTAGTCAAAGGAGAACTACTAAAAGCAAGTCTCTCAGTGTCATGAAGATTTCCCTCCTTCAAATGCCTCTCCATCCTTAGACTGACATTTCTCAGAACAGCTAATGCCTTGTCGGGATAATTGCCCATAGCAGATTCGCCGGAAAGCATTAAAGCATCTGCTTGCTGTCGAACTGCGTCTGAAACATCCGCAACTTCAGCTCTGGTTGGAATAGGATATTCAATCATGGACTCAAGTAGTTGGGAAGCAACAATGACAGGCCTATTCAGCTGTCTGCACAACTCAACAATCCTCTTTTGAACTGACGGGACCTGTTCCAAAGGTATCTGTGCACCGAGATCTCCTCTGGCTACCATAACACCATCAGATGCCTCAATGATTTCTTCCAAATTCTTCAAAGAATCTGTGCTCTCTATCTTTGCAATGACGGCGATTTCACTGCAGTAAGTACGTTGTTTCTCTCAGGTAAACATAGATCGTAGGGTATGCAGATTTCTCACAAGCATGGACAAACACAGTGTTATTTTATGCCAAAATGGTCGTTGTTAACACTGGCTTTTTGAGTTGGGACAAAAGACTAGTGAACATATTTTCATTCCATAAAAACTGTAAATACCATCCTCTATGGAACTGGGAAATTATGTGTTGATGTCACGAAATATTCAAGGTTCACAAGCATACACAAACTTACCTCTCACGACATTTTGCGGCAATGTAGCTTTTTAAGTGATTAATGACCTCGGCTGATTTGACGAAGGAAACCCCAATGAAATCAACACCCTCTTCAATTCCAAAATCAATATCCAGCCAGTCCTGCATTTTAGACACCCATGTAAAATGACTTTAAGAAAAACACTTATTTGTATAAAGACTGTTCTTGTAAAAATAACTTTGGAGTTTACACCGAGCAACCCAACTTGGTCGCTCAATGTAAAATATAAAATAGAGAAGGTGATTTTGCTATTTCACTTTTTGAGATTGTTATATTGGCAAACTCCCCTTAGAAAAAGTCCACAGAATCACAACTACATTCAATTTCCCCAAACTGGGATGTCAATAATCCATGTGAAAGACTTTCAACCTTAGATGACAGAGTGGGAAGCATGGCATTACGCTCTTGAACTAGACTCCCATTCCTCCAAAAAGTGAGGTTAGCTCGCGGCAACAACAACCCGGGATCTATACAGCGGCACAGAACATCTGGACCAATCTTCTCAATCACCTCAAACCTTACCATTCCCCCATCCAGAACAAGCTCATCACCCTCCTTCACATCTGTCTCATTCAACATCACCACCAATGAAAGCTATCAAATACAAGACAAAAGAATTCCACACCACACAAAACCAACAGGTTAAAAACAATCCTACCTTCAGCAAATCCCTCATAATTCACATGAACAGTGCGTTCCTCTGGAGAACAACCTAGAGCCCGGACGGTAAACGTCCACACATCACCATCCTACAAGCACAATAACATTACACATAACTTGCATATAGCTCACGCATAGCTCACATTTACCTAACTTCAGCTTCTGTAAATGTTACTACCTTTTCGGCAAAAAAAAGGGTCCACATCGGTTAGGAAGCAAAAGAGAGAGGGGGGGCGGGGGTGGGGTGGTGGTGGGGGTGGTGTGGGTGGTGGTGGGGTGGGGGTTTGAGTTTTCCCTGAGACTACGCATTGGAGAAAATCGAATGTACCTCTGCTCTGACGGAAGTTTCGCCGTCGAGATCGCCCATGTGGATCTCACTCCCCTCGGTGTCCATCATGATCGCCACCGCGAACGCTTTCTCCTCGTTCAGCCTCCTCACCCGCTCGATCACAGCGCGGTGCCATGCGCGCGTGCCGTGGCACATGTTCACACGCGCCACCTTCATCCCCGCCGCCGCCAGTGCCTCGATCCGATCAGGACCGCACGTCTCCGGGCCAATCGTGCACACCAGCTTCGTCATCGGAGCCCGAAGCCCTTCGTCCTTGGATTCCATCTCCATCGCCGCCGTCTCGGACGTAGGCGAGCTGGTCAATACATTCCAGTCATTTGATATAACGACGCCGGGCGGTGTGGAGATCAGATTCTTCGCCGGTGCGTGAGTGGGCAATCGGACGAACGGTTTGGAGATGCGTATTGCTACTGGGAAGGCCCGACGGAAAGGTGGACAGGGAGAGATCGGGAAGAGAGTGGACGCCGAAGCGGTTGGACACACCGGCGACATTATCGCCGGCGTGAAGGTGGGCGGCGAAAGAGGAGATTGTAAGGGTTTAGTTGGGGTTTTTGACCCGTTTCAGATAGTTTTGACCGTAAGAAAATGAACAGAATGTGCCAATTTTCTAGAATAAATAAATAACCTGTAGGCGGCTTCTATTGACTTTGTTTTTTTATTTTTTTTTTTGGGTTTATTTAAATAAATAAATGAATAAATGAGGTTTCCTTGCATCCTACAGCTTTTTTTTTTTTTTTTTCAAAGAAGTTTAAGTGAATATCATAATTTAAAATAGTATAAATAAATAACATATTTTTGGTGTATGAAATGTGTTGTTCCAATTACATGCATAAATTTCATTTTCATTTTTCTTTCTTTTTTCCTGTTAGAGAATGCCCAGTAAACCTAGGCACCTTAACATCATGTCCTAAACTCAGGGAAGATTCAAACGGTTCAACAGCTCTACAAGTTCACGCTCAAGATTTGGTGGTTACAACCAACCCACAATTCTCTCAAGACCCTGCAAATACAACGACACCAGCAACCTGATTCTTCTCAAATATGTTGCAACATCATAAATCAAATTGTATTTTTCTTTGTAAAGCGTATAGTAGTTGTACAGCTCTTTGTATAAATATTTCACTTATAAATTAATAAAAGAAAAGTTCAAAGCATTTAACTTTTTATGGTATTATAGCCCTTTCTCCAACGAGTTTTTTTTTTTTTTCAACATGACTTCTGCTTCGTCTCACAGCAATTCATCATCCATTGCCACAGTTCCTTCAAACCCAACTTAGAATTTAGTAACCATCAATGCAGCCGCTCAATTGCCTCTCAAGCTCACCTCACTCAATTATTTTTCATGGAAGGCTTAGTTTAATGCTCTCTTTTTTGGTTTGGATCTTCTTGGGTATCTCGACGGCTCATTTCCAAGCCCCTATGCCACAGTGGTTCAAGATGGTCAAATCATTGCCAATCCAGCCTACCTTTCATGGCGTCGTCATGATCAATTGATTCTTCATGCCATCTTTGCATCTCTAAGTGAGGCTGTTATTCCACTTGTCTCCTCTGTTACAACCAGTCAAAAGGCATGGACTCGCCTTTCTCGTCTCTATGCTAAAAGATCAACAACTCACATTATTCATCTCAAGGACAAGCTTACTATGATTACTCGTGGATCACTCTCTGTGACTGATTTTCTTATTTCTATTAAACAAATTGCAGATGAACTTATTGCTCTTGGCGACCCTCCCAGTGATGCTGATCTTCTAGTCTACACTACTCGTGGTCTCGGACTTGCCTACAAGGAGCTCATCACTGCTATGAGGACTCGAGATTTTGTTGTTCCCTTCAAAGAATTGTTTGATAAGATTATCGACCATGAAACCTTCCTTCTTCACAATGAAAAACAACACCCCAAATCCAATTCCTCAACTGTACATCTAACCAAAAAATTATCTCCTTCTTATCGATCTCCTAAAACCTCTTTGCCTTCCCCTACAACTGGTCTACTTCCCAATCCTACAGTTGTCAATAACCAATACAAAACCAACACCCTTGCCACTTTCAAGACCAACCCTGTTGTTTGTCAATACTATGAGAAACATGGTCATGATGCAAAAAAAATGTTTTAAACTGTTTCCTTAGCTTCAGTCTCAACGTCCCTCTGCTAATCATGTTGTAACCTCCTTCCCACCCTCAAATCAATGGATAGTCGACTCTGGTGCCTCCCATCATGTGACATCACACTTGTCCAACCTTTCTCTTCATTAGCCTTAGGAGGGTCCTAATGACATTCAAATTGGAGATGGTTTAGGTTTAAAAATAACTCATACTGGCTCTGTTTGTTTTTCTCCTTCTTTTCATCTATCTAATGTTTTGTGTGCACCATTTATTAATCAAAACTTAATCTTAGTTGCCAAATTTGGTTGAACTAATCACACCTCTATTGAATTTTTTTCGTTGTATTTTCTTGTAAAGGATTTACGTTCAAGGACTCCTCTCCTAATCTCTATGAGTGGCAAACTATAGAACGTGTGCTAAACAACCCAGCCGTGACGCCTCTCCTAATCTGATGTATTTACTATTTTTCGTCAATATAAAGCTATAGTTGAAAAATTCTTTAAACATTCTATTATCTCTGTCTACTCAGATGGTGGTGGAGAATATACCGCCTTAAAGGATTTTTTAAGTACCTTGGGCATTCAACATTTAAAAACTCCACCTCACACTCCGCAACATAATGGCACTGTTGAAAGATGCCATAGGCACATAGTCGACGCTAGCCTCACACTTCTTTACCAAGCACATCTACCTCTCAAATATTGGTCTTTTGCTTTTCAAATAGCAGTCTATTTAATCAATCAACTTCACACTCTTGTTATACAGTTTTCCTTTCCTTATGAAAAACTCTTTCAATGCCAACCAAATTACAATAAACTAAAGGCCTTTGGCTATTTGTGTTTTCCATGGTTGAAACCGTATAACTCTAATAAACTAGAACTAAAATCTTCTCCATGTATCTTCCTTGGTTATTCACTTAATCAAAGTGCATACTTTTGCTTGGATCTTACCAAAAACAAAATTTTCACTTCACGTCATGTTCGTTTTGTTGAAATTGAATTTCCTTTCTCTAAAAATTTATCCGACGATCCTTCTAATTTTTTTGAATGTGCTTTTGCTTGGCATCTACCTATTACAACATGTCCATTTTAACATCATGCCCATGCCACTTGCTGCTTAACCAACACCAGCAGCACCAACGAAGACAGCTCTGTTGCATACTCTGCCTCAACCACTCACAGACATTATGCCGTCCTCTTCTATTGGGTCAGGTAACTCCGCTCTTCCTTTTTCCCTTCACCTCCCAATCTACCTCTCCCTCTCATTCTCCTTATCTGCCTACTGTTTTTACTCTTCCAAATCACCCCCTCTCCCTAATACCATAATCACTCGCTCTAAAATAATATTTTCAAGCCCAAATGTCTCTATCAAACTAATACAAAACATCCCTTTCTTGAGTCTATTGAACCAAAATGTGTAACCCAAGCCCTTAAACATATTGAATGGAGGCAGGCCATGTCTGATGAGCTTACAACACTTCTTTGCAATGGCATATGGGAACTCGTTCCTTCCTCTTCCTCTCAGAACATAGTCTGCTGCAAATGGGTTTTTTGAATTAAACAGAATCTTAATGGTTCGATCTCCAGGTATAAAGCCCATCTCGTTGCCAAAGGCTTTCACCAATGTCCTGGTATTGATTTCCATGACACATTCAGCCTCATTGTTAAGCCAACAACAATTCGTCTCATCCTTGCTATTGCCTTATTGAACAACTGGCCACTCCATCAACTTGATGTCAATAATGCTTTTCTTCATGGGACACTAAAAGAAGATGTTTACATGCAGCAGCCACCAGGTTTTATTGATTACAATAATCCAAACTTCATTTGCAAACTTAAAAAAGCTATTTACGATCTCAAACAGGCACCTCGAGATTGGTACACTGAATTACAAGGATTCTTACTCTCCTATGGAT
>CAMOHE010045423.1:38264-49276 GCA_946598075.1 Artocarpus hirsutus | reverse complement strand
CTTTTAAAATATGTAAACCAATTTACAAAATTCATTTTTATCTAATCCTAAAATTTCAAGAAGGAGCTACTGCCCATAGAGATAATACAAGGTTTATGGAATGTTAAGTTTTTCTTAAACCCAAAGCATATTATTCTCATTTAAAATTTCAAAACCATTCCAAAATAGGCAGCATGCATTATATAATCTAATAAATATATTCTTATGAGTTTTATACTAAAATCATCATCAAACTATATCTCTAGCCTTTCTTGCAAATAATGAGGAAAACATGCATTAAATATAAAGAAAATACATACTAAAGCCAAGTTTGAATTAAAGAAAACCTACCTCAAAACCCTTTTGAAAAACACCAAAGTTTGGGTTAAAAATAAAGCTTGTATTGACTCCAAAACGGCTTCAAATGTGGCTGAAAATTATAGTTGTCGTGGTCGCAAAGAGAGCTTTATGCCTTGTGTCTTTAGTTGGAAATTGAAGTGAGAAGGAGAGAATGAGAAACTAGAGAAGAGAGTGGTGATGGTTGAATAAATAGGCATCAAAATAATTGAGGAGCGGGAGAGAATTAAATGAGCATTAAAAGAAAATATTATCATGTCTCCCATGGAGACTTTTAGCAAATAATGTTATCATAATTGAGGAGGTAAATGGGGTAAGTTGTAGAAGAAGATGAAGGAAGCATTAAAAAGGTGGTTGAGAAAACATATCGATGTCTCCTGGTAATTGAGGTGAATTAATTCTATGTCTCTAAATGATAATGATGCTATTTAATTGAGCATTAATGTAGTGAGACAAGGTTGGTAGAGGTGAGTGAAAGGTTGATTTAAAATATTTACTACGGAGACTTAGTAAAAATACTAAAGTGACATTTTATTCATATGATTTTTATAAAAATCATACCCGTTAAAATAACGAGTGTTTCAGGTTTTTTGCGGGGATAACCCTAATTTGGCCACAGCAGATTTGACCTCTTTTCTTTATAAAAAAGATTTTTAATTTCTCACTTTCCTTTAATGTTATATGACTTAGGGCAAGCACTCAAATCTAATCAGTCAAAATCCTCAAGTCCCAAAATACCCAACTCCCTCCTACGCGTCTCTCTCTAGCTCTGTCAGTGTTGCGCCCAAACGTGCCGTTATATATATATTAAAAAGAGCTTAAATGGGATGCTCGTTTAAGTCACTTCAAATCGATCTCCTTGAAAGGAAACCTTTTGCATCTTTGAAATTCTCTTTTTCATATACTAGTTGTAAGCACACGTTCGGCATGTGCATTACTTAATTCTTTTTATGCCAAGATATATATTATTCTCCTAATGTTTTAGTTTAGTGAGAAAAAAATTTTAATAGAACACATTTCAAAAGAAAAGTTTCTCCTTAAAAATTAAAGAAAGAAGTTTTTGGTGGGGAAAATAATTATATATAGGTAGTTATATGGGAAAAAAAAAATGAAGAAGGTTAAGGTAAGAGCGTCTATGAAGCAACTATTTAAGGGAACAACTAGTCAAGGATAAGCATTTATAAGAATCATAGCTGTGAAAAGAATTTACTAAAAAAATAAGGTTAGACAATTTTATATTTGAGAAAAATGATTTGAATAAGAGAATATTAGAGAAGTGGCTGCAAGCAACACCGAGCGCTAAATCCACACCCAAGGGTGTTCGCGAGCAGTTTTGGTTCCTTCTTTTTTTCCAAACCATCAACTAAACCAAAAATAAATTTTATTTTAGGCAGTTTGGGTGATTCAATATTTTTTATAAGAACAAAATCAAACTAAATCAGTCATAAATAGTTTAAATAGTTTAATTTAATATTTAAAAGTTTGCAATATTTAACAAAAGTTATAAAATATCCAAAAGTCACTATTCAAATAATATAAATTGAAGTACCAACAACTTAATACAAGTTATAATAATACAAATCAAAGTTCACCAATAATTAAACTAAAAAATCAAAAGTATAACTGAATAACATAAACCAACAATCGAACTAAAGAGTAAAAAATAGAAATAAATATAATAAAACAAAACAATTACATTTTAACTTGGATTAAAGCTTCCTAGTTGTGTTTATAAACTTTTTATATGTGTAATTATACAATGTAAAAAGGTTTATCTCATATTGTAGAATCTTTTTAATAATTAATGAAAAATAACATATATAAAAAAAGATGAAAATTCTATATAAAAAAATAATTTAACAGTAAATAATTATATAAATGACGTTTAGATGGATGGTTTCAGCGGTTTGTGGAGTCCAAACCACCCAAACTTTTTTGTGGTTAAAGTATTCAAACTATTAAAAAATAAAAAATAAAACTAGCGACTTGGTTTGATTTGGTGTGGTTTGAATTGAGTCGGTTTGGCTAGTTTGTAGTTTTTTGAACACCTCTATCTACAGATGACTTTACTATCAAGTAAAAAGTTTGAATCCTTTCATTCTTAAATTTTTTTTAAAAAAAAAGTAGATTAAAGAGGAAAAAGTTGTGCAAAATGAAACCTATAAGTCACACTTGATAAAATATTATTATATTATAGAGGATGTAAAAGAATATACAACGAGGATAACCAAAAAAGTATTTTTAATTTGCACATTAAGCAAAATAATTTAATCAAATGAATCTAAAATATTAAGGCGAAAGTAAAAAAAAAAAAAAAAACCGAAAATACAACTAAAAGTGGTGGTATAAGAAAAAAAAACAATTATAAAGAAGACAAAACCAAAAAAAAAAATAAGGGTGAAAAAAGTATAAAAGAAGGAAAGGAAAAAAGAAAAGAAAACCAAGAAATAGAAAAATAGATAAAAAATAAGTGGGGGAACGATAAAGCAAAATTATAAAAAAAAATTTAAAAAAAAAAAAGAAAAGAAAAGTCAGGAACGAAACGTTCCCCAAAAAGCAAAATTATAGAAAAAAAAGAAAAGAAAATGGGGGCTGGGGAACGAACGAACGTTCCCCTCTATCCATGTGTAACAACACGGTGAAAAAGGCCTTACAACCACGTGTCAAGCAAATAGGAAAGCACTTATTCCTCTTTTATGTAGAGTATAAATACTCTTTTATATAGAGTGTAGATGTATACATACACACACATAGGCAATGGCTATTGTTCTTATGTGCGCATCATCCAGACAGACAACCTAATATTTTTTTATAGAATAATAAAAATGTGTTATATTGAACATAACATCAAACTTTGATCATATAATATTGTCGAATATTTTGTTTTAGAAGAAAATATAACATATTTTTAATATAACGACATCAAATTACAAAAATGTAGAAGATTTGAAATAGCTACGTGTTTTTAGAAAAATTGTGATTCCATTTGAAAATCATAGTTGGACCTAAAAATTTAATCCAAACACAAACTAGTGTTTAACAATGCTTAAAAAAAAATCAATTTAATCAATTAGTCTAAATTGAAATTCTCAATTCAAATTCATTTGTTACAATAAAAACCATTTACTCGAACTAGAAGAGTAAAAACGAAGAGTGAAAAAAAAAATACAACAATATTGGATGATTAAAACTTGACATTATGTTTAATATAATACATTGTTATTATTCTATCAAAAAATGTTACGTTATCTGGACGGTTTGGAGACAGACTCTGTAGACGCTATATATATATATATATATATATGTAAAGAGATTAAAATCAGATGCAATATAAAAAAGGTCAATTACATTGACATTCTCTGTGTTTTACGTAAATTACAGAGATACTCCTTAAATCAAAACTAATCATATTAAAGCCCTTTGACTGTTAAAAAATTACGGAGAGACCCCCTCTGTTAGTTGAATGTGAGTTGACCGTTAATTTTGTTCAAAATATCAAAAATGGCCCTCCATCTATTAAAAAACTGTTTTAGTTAATTATATGGCATGAAATGATAATTTTATCCTTCTTTGAGATTAAAAGCACAGCTCAATCTCAACAAATTTAAAATAAAATAATTACAATAAGGATTATTTTCACATTTTTCCCTCGAACCAAATCACTTATATCACTTTTCCTTCAGACTTTTAAAACGTACCATTTAATCCCTCAAACATTGTTCAGTTACCAAGTATTCCCTTTTCATCCAACTCCGTCAGTTTTTGGATATTTTTTCAGAATATTTTTATATTTTTCTCCCAAACTATGTCAGTTATACGTTATTTTACCCCTCAACTTTCAAAATGTGATGCTACGTTCCTTTAATTTTTTTCTTAGCAAATAAACTCCTTCCATCCAATTCTGTTCGGCTAATGAATTAATTTATTTCAACTTTACAAGACCTCCATGTCAAAGCAATTTATATACCCACAATTTGCATATGAATATTTTTTTACAACATGCCATTCAAATAAAAATACAAAGAAAATTCAAGAGGGCGTTCTTTACAAGATATTAAAATAATGTGTTAAAAAAAACTTTAAGAGCTTTATTCTTTTAAAGAATTTTGTGGGTTTTTTTACTTCTTAAGGTCTTTTATATGGGTAGAATGGTCTACTGTAAAAAATAATACTTTTTCGTTGAACTCTTTTTTCCTTAATCTATTTTTTCTCCTTAAACTCTTTTTTTTTATGTTTGTCTTTTTTTTCCTCCAAAGTTAGAAGAAAAACATTGACTTGTAAAACCGAACAAAATAGACAGAAGGAGGTTATTTGCTAACAAAAAAAAGGGAACATAATGACACATTTTGAATGGGAGGCAAAATAAAATAAGTGACATAGTTTGGAGGGAATATGAAAATATTTCGTAAAAAGCTACCCAAAAACAAACGAAGCCAAATGGAAGGGAAAACTTACTAATAGAACAAAGTTTGAGGGGTTTAAGTGGTATGTTTTTAAAATCAAGGGGCAACGTGACATAAGTGATTTAGTTCAAGAGGCAAATATAAAAATAATCCTTACAATAAAACCAAATCTAATTACTAATTTTAACAAAACAATAGTGCAATTATAAAAAATGGCTTTTTTTTTTATAAAACTAACTAATTTCAACAAAACCTAAAAAAATTTGCCCTTAATACTCTATCTTTTTATAAAAGAATAAAAAATTTCCTTAAAAAAAAATTATAGCCAAATAATAAAAAAGGACCATTGGCTACAAAGAGAATTCAAGAGGATGTTCTCTATAAGAAATTAAAATAATGTGTTCTTTTTAAAAAAAATTCAAGAGTTCTATTATTTTAAGGAATTTTGTGGATTTTTTCCTCCCTAAGCTTTTTTATGTTGTTAGAATGGCCTATTGTATAAAAAAAAAATTCCCTTGATCTTAATCTACTTTTTCTCCTTAAACTCTTTTTTATGTTTGGTTTTTTCCTCTAAAGTTAGAAGAAAAAACAATGACTTGTAAAACCGAAAAAAATGGATAGAAGAAGGTTAATTGCTAACAAAAAGAAAATTTGCAGGACATAATGACACATTTTGAAGAGGGGACAAAGTAACATAAGTGACATAGTTTGGGGGAAAATATAAAAATATTCTGTAAAAAACCATCCAAAAACTAACGGAGTTGGATGGAAAAGGGAAACTTACTAACAGAATAAAGCTTGAGGGGATTAAGTGGTATGTTTTAAAAATCAGGAAGCAAAGTGACATAAGTGATATAGTTTGAGGGGCAAATGTGAGAATAATCATTACAATAAAACCAAAACTAACTAATTCCAATAAAACAATAGCACTATTATAAAAAATGTTTTTTTTTTTATTTTACAAAACTAAATTAATTTCAACAAAACCTAAACAAATCCCCTTTAATGCTCTATCTTTTAATAAAAGACTAAAAAATTCCCTTAAAAAGGGTAAAAAATTATAGTAAATTAAAAAAAGACCATTGCCTCTCCCACCGCTCTCTCTGTGGGTAGGGCACAATGACAAGGGGGCAATGGTATGGGGGTGTGATCGGATCAGACAACGACAGGTAGGGACAGGTGGGGTGGTTGATTGCAACTGAGAAGTGGCTAATGGGTGGTTAGGCTTGACAGGAACGGTAGCGGGAGGGGCTGTGCTTGACAAAAATGGCCACAAGCAAGGTTAGACTTGACGGAAAGAGGGGTAGGCGAGTTTGCTTGAGAGGGATAGGGAGGCAAGTAGGGTTGTTGGGCTTGGTGATGGAAGGTCGCCGACAATGGGAGGACCAACAAGTATAGGTGGGGAGAGTGGGGAGGGACGGGGATGAGGAAGGTTGAGTTTTGTTATTTTATTATTTTGTTTTCCTTTTTTTTTCTGATTTTGAAATTTTTTTGGGTAAAAAAAGGTTTTGCTGTTTTTTTAAGTTTTTTTGTTTATTTTCCTTTTTTGGCTAATTTTGAACTTTTAGGGAAAAAAACAAATAAATGGTTGTGATTTAGTAATTTTGAATCAATGGTTTAAATTCAAAGACTATTTTTGTCATTTTATATAGAAAGATAACAGAGTTAAGATCAAAGGGTATTAATGTGATTAGTTTTGGTCCAAGAGGTGTCTTTATAATTTAGGTAAAATATATAGGGTGCATGTCAGTGTAATTTATCCAAACAAGTCTTCTTCTTCTTAAAAAAACCATCAAAGAACACCTCTCTCCCTCTTATTTTGCTCATTGTCGGTGCCTCTCCCAACACCACTGGCACCATGCTTCGTCTCCGACATCCATATTTATCCATATCTTGGCGTTGCTTTTGGATTTGGAGAAAAATCAGGCTCCAAAATTAATATTTTAAGTCTTAAACTCGTTTTTTTTTTAACTTTAAATTGCTGTTTAAAGGTTTGACATTTTATATTTAAGTGTTTTATTTGAAAACACAACAAGTTTTGTGTCATTTCGACCTTTCTTTGAGTTGTGAGAACTGAAAAGTCAAGAAAGAGGGTGCATGAACAGTTTCTCCGTGAATCACTACCAAGATTTTCTCAGAAAAAAAGGTTAAAAAAATGTTTAAAAGGGTAAAAGGACAAAAGATCAATACCCAATTTAAATATTTTGTTTTATATTTGAAATATTCCTAAAAAAAAAAGATAAATTTAAAATCAAGGCATGAATTTTTAGGGTGTGTAAAATTTCTTTTTGCTCCGTCAGCTACAAGTTAACATGCCGTATTGAAAGCAGATAGATGATTTATATAAGTGTCTAATTATAGGTATTAAACCTAAAACTATCTATAAACTAATTTAATTATAAAATTGTCTACTAAACTACATATAAAGACCTATATCCTTAAATTCTAAGAGGAAACAATCATCCCCTATAATTTCTTATTTTTAGCTAAATTATTGAAAAAATTCATACTTCATATACTGAATAGATTAAAAAATGGAAATAACGATTTTTACAATTTGATGTGGGTCATTAATGTTTCATTATTAATTAAAAAGCATTAATTATAGTACTAAAACAAAGGAAAAAACCTTACACGGCTAATGTATTTTGAAAACATAATTAATGATACAAAAAAAGTCAATGAGCATACAAAGCCAACGAAACCTAATCAACGAAAGCTGAAATGTAATTGCTTCCAAAAATCTTCATTATTTTTAAAAAATAACTTATTATTAACACTAAAGCGTAAAAATTTTCAAACGCAATAATACGAATTAAAAAAAAAAGAAACGATTGCTTTTAAAAATCATGCTTCGTTAATAAAAAATAAAAAAACGTCGGTATTATGAACAAAAAAAGCAATACAAAAAACTCCCCTCTAAAAAACTACCGCACTAATTCTTTTCGATAATGATGTCTCACTAGAAGAAAAGAACCTTTTAGGGACGAATGGTCCTTACTAAAACTAAAAAAGTTGTAGTTAATACTATACAGCGACAATAATGTTTTCGTTAATAAAAAGTGGCAAAAGACATTTAGTGACAACATTTTGTCATCACTGAGATCAGTGACAACTTCAACAACAACAAAGTTGTCACTGATTAAGAACAAAATTTGAATTTTGTCAGAATTATTCTAGATTCAACGACGACATTTGTTGTCGCTGTATTCTTTAAGCGACGATAATAGCGACAACAAATGTCGTCGTTGAATATATTACAGCTATGACATATGTTATCGCTGAAAAGCAATACGGCATACTCTTTCAGTGACGACAATTGTCGTCGGTTTTTTTTAAATAGGTTTAAATTTTCATTCCTAGCCATAATAAACTTGCAAGCAAATAATGGCCAATTCACCAGATACATTCATTTCATTTCTCATCATACTAATAACTAATAAAATTAGATATAAACCAAATAGAACTATATAGACAATAAGTTTATATGTACATTAAGTCAACAAGTCAGTCTAAATCATAAAAGTAGAAACTAATCTCCTAAATTAGCGGTCTCATCATCATCATCATCATTCTTTTCTTCTTGAGGTAGATAGGAAAACAAAACAGGTGGTGGTGGTGGTAGTAGTTGTGATGGAGGGAAAGTAAATCCAAATCCTATACTAAACATTTGATTATAGCCTTTATTTGATTTTGATATTCGACCATTTGATTTTGAAATTGAGTTTGTTGTGTGTTAAATTGAGATTGTTCCTCTATCCATTGTTGCACTTGACGAGGGACTTACGATTGCTGTAAACGAGCCTCCCCAAGAATAGCTGCTGCAAGGATGTCTTTTCTTATCCTCTTGCCTACTCCTTTCCTTTGCTCTCTGTGCAATCCAAGCACATTCTCTGCTATCTCTTCTTCGTTCACGAGATGTGTTGTCTGAGATGTGCCCGAACTAGAAGCAAAAGTAGATGCAGCAACAGCTTGGGTTTGTTGAGTATGCATATGAAGCATTTCATTCTACACATTCCATTTAACAAAGTAAATTACAATCCAACTCAAAATTTCATAACTAAAACTTAATAAGTTATATGACTTACATGTCTAGCCTCTACAGCATCATTACCCCATCTATCATTTGAATATTGATGACACTGATGCCAATTTTTCAAAATTGAAAGCAACTCACCGGTCTCGGGATTTTTCTATAAAGGGATGAACTTGTGTTAGACTTGTGTTAGAGCAATACATATCTTAAAGGAAAATGAAACATAGTTCAATAAATTTTTATTTACTACCTGTTGATATCTCAAATTAGTATACGATTGCGTTCCATGATGACTTGGCTGCTTCACGTTCGCTCTATTTCTTTTATTTGTCGCCAACCTTTTTTGTTAGTAGTTTATATTCATATATGTAGTGATAATCAAAAATAGAGTTTATAACTTTAAACCTGAAAAGCTTCATTGTAGAAGTGATCACAAAGAGCCTTCCAATCTGCTTGTATTCGTATATTGTCAGCACTTTGCTTCTTCACATTAAATATATTTTTCGCCCCCAATTGCTTGAAGTAATCATAAAGGTCATTTTTTCATTCTTTATACCAGTCTTGTGCATTACAATCTATTGATGCCGCTAATATAGGAGTAAAATCAAATTCAAAAAGATCTTGTAATTTCATTATAAATACTACAATTAATACAAGGTCGCTAAAATAATATATTACAAATAAAATGTGAAATATTGTTACCCGTGTTTGACGGCATAGGTTGATAGGAAGCGTTTTTCCAAAAAAAATTGAGAGAGAGAAAGCTGGTAAGGAGTAAGAGAGAGTTCAAGAAAGAGAGGGGAAAGTAAAAAAACTGGCTCTATGTTGAAGAGTCTGGAGGTGAAATTGAATCGAGGAAGTATTGACTCTTTCAGCAACGACATATCTCAAAAATAAAAATGACAAAGTTTAAAACATATAAGGCTTTGATTATAAAAATTCAGCGATGACAGCCTGCGAAATTATGGCGGGTGCAATGTTGCATTATTCTGTACCTTTCACACTGGACATGCATACTAGGTGTTTGGTAGGCATTTATTCTTGATACATCTTTGTAATGAGTAGATTATGCTTCATACCATTGTTTACCAGTAATGATGTCTTCATTATGATTATGAATTACCAATATTTCATGGTGTTACGTAGAGCTTTCATAGTATAACTCAGTTTATGTGAAACTCTCTTCTTTGTTTCTTGTCTTTAACTGATGAGTTATCTGTGCTTTTCTATAATCTTTACGCTAATGATGTCTTCATTATGACAATGTACTCTTTAAGTTAACCATCCACCATTAATTTTAGTCTCCGTGTAAAATGCTTTTGTACTCTCTCTCTATATAAATATATCCACACCTTTTCTTCTTCTTCTTTTCCAATTTCTTCCTCTTTTCATCAACATTCCATCAGAAAGGCTCGCGTTTCTTTGCCATAATTAAAAAATGTGCAGTTAAAGTTGAAAATCTGGTTCAGTATCTCACAAGCACATGCTTTAGTGGTCCCTTATTAAAATTGTCAATGGCACCAATTAGTGGAATAATTAACCATTTATTCACCTAGAAAAAGTATAATTAACGATTCATCCTTATCACATCAACCACTGATAAAGAATGCTGCTAATTGATTTAAAATTTGGCAATTGATGCATCAACAATGATATTATAGTGATCCAACTTTTTTTTGTTTTCTTTGGATGATTGTTTCTTTCTTTACACTGTCATTTTTATTCCAAGCACCATAATCTTCTCTACCCAATATTTTGCTTTTCCAACAAGTTAAATGCCTATCTTCACAATAATGATGGCTTCATTATAGTAATGATTTGTATGGCTTAAGATGCAGATAACATACTTCATTGTGTAGTCCTTGTGATTAAAAAAAAAAAAAAAAAAAAAAAAAAAAAAAAAAAAAAGGAGAAAAAAAAATTCAAATATCAATTTTTTTAATTGTTGTCCACAAATTGGAAGAGCAGATTATGACAACGTGCCAAAGCAACAATTTTTTTTTTTTTTTTTTGTTTCTTCAATATTTCTAAAGTTTTTAGGTGATATATATTCCTATTATTTGAGGTAAGGAAAAAGTGGAGTATAGATAGCAACAATTGATTCATCATGTGGCAATAATACGGGTACAATTGCCTGGAGGAGCACATGCAAAGTTCAAGTTGATGTCGTGACCTGTTGTCATTGTTTGCAGACGTTAAAAGCTCAATTGGTATAAACTCGAATACCAAAAGTCAGC
>CAMOHE010045423.1:0-38244 GCA_946598075.1 Artocarpus hirsutus | reverse complement strand
AAAAAAAAAAAAAAAAAAAAAAAAAAAAAAAAAAAAAAGAGACTAAAAATGATGAAAATAGGAAAGAATGGAAACCACACTCAAAATGCAAATCAATGAATAAGGAATATTAGCAACTCAAAAGTGTTGTGAAAGAATGTTGTGAATGTATTGTGAATATAAACGCAAATGAGAATACACGTTCATAGGAGACACGCTCAAGTAAGAATAGACGCAAATGAGAATGTATTCTTAGCCACTAATTGTGCAAATCAAATACACGTTCTTCGACGTGAATAACCCATACAATATTAATAAATCAGCATTTAATATAAAAGATTAACTTGCCATTACAACAATGAATGTTAAAAATTAACCTGAGTAATAAAGCAAAGAACCAATAAATATAAAATAAAATCTGGGTTATATATTTTGTAGGAAGTCAACGTGGGAACAAATAACACCCACAAAAGGAGAAAAAAATGAAACGTGCTAAAAAAGGATACGTCCAAAATTAAACGTTAGGGCAAAATGGGTAAACTAAATCATAATTATGGAAAAAAGATAGTATTGTAATATCGAAGTAGATAATTTTAGACTCTATAAGCATAAAGTAGACTTTTTGTGTAATTACTTCAACAAAAATTCTAGTGAGTAGGCCAATTTTGAAGGCATTTAAAAGAAAATAACACATTTACAAACAGGCCAATTCATTTTTTTAAGTGTAGAAATGGTTAGCCATGAGCAAAATGCCCCAAATTACAATTCCCAAATCATTTGTTCTTTCTGGTGCAATCTCGGCCGAAGAAAACGACTGGAGCTGAAGATGGATGGCGAATGTTGCTGCCGTTGTGAAGTAAACTCCAACCTCGTACCGCAAGGGGCCTTGATCAATCACCGCCCGAGTCATCGGCTTCGTGGCCGTCGTGAAAAAACCTCCATTGCCAATCATCATGTGAGTGGAGAGGCTTCATCATCGTCGAGAAGGAGCCTTCGGCAAGGATTCGTTGATCATCATGCGAGTCGCCAGGCTTCATCATCGTTGTGAAGAGACCTCTAGCATTGCATTACGAGGCTTAATCAATTGTCGTACAAGTAGTCTACTTTGTTGCCAGGGATATCGTAATGCTCTGAAATTTATTAAGTATAATTAGCATGTAAATTGGTAGATTGTGTGCCAAACTACAATTTAAAGTTTGTCAAATCATTTAGTGGTATTCTTTGAATAATTTCACTTTTAACTAATCTGTTAACTGTCGTAAATTTTTAATGTTTGTTAAAAATTACTGTACACAAATTTTAGCATTTTGATAATTCATTTCGAACAATTTTGATGGTCTCTATTTAATTTATTCTATTCCATTGTCTACCTTGAAAACCCTAGTCTCCCTCTATTTATGCTCCCTCACTCTCTCTTTCTTTCTCTCTTCCTCTTCATTTTTCCCTTCCTCTTCCTATCACTCGCCACTCTCTTTTCGTCTACAAATCCCACATCTTCAAGCCTCATTCCCGCTGATTTGAGGCCAAGAAACGAGGTTCAAGCCACCAAATTTTTCTTCAAAATGTCCATTTGAGGTTTAGCCCTTTTCTTCAAAGTTTTAGGTTTTTCGTTTTAAATCTTCCATGCATATAGCAATCCGAGCATGTATAAGCTTAAACAACACTTAAATCAAGTTTGTGGAATTTAAACCATAACGAATCCAGGCATTGTTTGAGCAAAAATGAAATTTAAATTAGTTTTTACATTTTTCTATTTTTCAGAATAAACTTTAGATTCGCATGAAAAACTTGTTAAAAAGTGTTTAAATGTGTTTTATTGTGTTAATCTATCATATTTTGATGTTACCCATGCTCTGAGAATTGAAGAAACAGGTTAGATTGAGCTTTTGAGCTTAGATTGATCAAAAACCATAGACTTGAAACTTTTTAGATCTCGACAGATCAACAGGCCGAACTCAATGTTCGGCAGACTAGATTCAAAGTGTTCGGAAGGCCGAGCCTGGCTGTTTGGCAAGCCAGTCTTATATGTATAGCAGGACGACTGAGGCATAGTCGACCACGACATGCTATGCGCGGTCGACTACATTGCACCAGAAATGCTTGATTTCACGCCATTTGAACCCCCCACTTGTTCCAAACTATATTTTTAAGTGTACTTTACTTGATTTACAAATCAAAGATTGTTTTAAATATGATTTGAAGTATGTTTGGATATCAAGAAACAAATGAGACTTTGTAATTAGACATGGCACACTCAGATACCATGACATGGCATGCTAATTTAGAGAATTCTAAATTAGATATTGACATATCTAGTTCACGTATAAGGTTGTTCATGGTTCTGAGAAGCTAACGTGCAACAAACAGGGTCAACGGTTTGTGTTATCATTACGAGGTAGAACACTAAACGCCTTTTTCCTTGGTAGCCATGTTTTAAAAGAGTGTTGGCCACAGCATAGTTCCTAAGAAATGTTTTCCAAGTATGATTATAATATATTTATTCGGTTATTTTCAATAACTGTCGAATGATGAAATTATTATAATGAACAATGAACGGAATAATGAGCGTAAATGACAAAACTTGGTGGTATGAGACCAAGTAATGATATAGTAACGAACGAGTTAGAAACACCATTCAAAATAATATACTAGGGCATGATGTCATAATTCAAGGATCGAGTCGTATAGAGAGTGACCCTACACGATAATAGATGATTATTAGACCAGAATGGTAATCTGGATTGGTATGAATATGAATGATTGATCTGATTTACTGTTCTTTTATAGTTCACCCTATATTAATGTGATTTCATTTATCTTAATGTCTTCAAGATTAAGTCCTACTCAGTCTTTCGCTCACGATTTTGTTGTTTTAAATCCGCCCTCTAGGTGGTTTGCAATACACTACCATTTAGGATGCGACTGATTGCCCGAGTGGACTATAGGAGCTTAAATTTAGCGATCTGTTCATTTGGTTAGGGCATGTGGTATGTAAATATCATTTATTTTGGTTGCACTATGGTTTGAAATTATTTTATGTCAATATTTTGTGTGTGCACAATGCGGGCCCAGTATGGCCCGACTCGCTCTCGTTGGTTTTATATTTTTTCGTTATTTATTTGGCACAATATTAGGTAATTTGTAGCATTATTATTAGGACTTGACAAATTGCATTTCATCAAAAAGTTTTTAAAACTTACCACTTTTCATAAATAATGCTAATAAATAATAGGTGAGTTTAGTTAATATTATTTAATTAATTTAATTAAACCGCCACATCACTGCCCTAAATTTGGGTATGTGGCAGATACCATCTTCATCGTTGAAGTGAAACCAAACAACTTCTTCTCTCTCTTTCAATTTTTTCATTTTCTCCATAATTTCATTTTTGATCGATTCAATTGGAAAAATGGCTTACGCATCTTGTATGAGCAATCAATTCAAAAAGGTTCTTTACATCATTTCTCTCGTTGGTTTTTGTCATCAAGTTTGTTCTTTTCTAGATGGAGAGGGACGCTGCAATCTTGTCGAGAAACTAAAAAAAAGAGGAGGAGAAAAGAGAGATTTGAGTTAGGGTTTTTGTGAAAGTTAAATGGAATGAGGATATTTTTAAAAGTTCAAATGAATTTAATATAAGACTTTCTCCTAAATATGCTATTTATTTGAAGTTTTAAAACTATCACCTATAGGAATAAGCAAATTAGACCATCGTTAATTAAGAATAAAAATAAATAAACTAAAAGGTTTAATAGGTAATAAATAATACATATGATTTTAGATCTGTATTAATTAATTAATATAATGACTAAAATACCCAATTTCAAGACCCTGGCCAACCCTCCTTCTTTCTCTCCCTTTCTCTGGCAACTCCTCTCTCTTGAAGTACTCCCGCCGCTGCGCGACCGCTCCTTAATGACGCCACCATCTCCAATGACTTGATATGTTCGTCGAAAGAGACCAAATGCCTTCGATCTCATTCGTCGCTGCTGTCATTGTCACTATCGCCCACACCGAAGAAGACGACGCCATCTTCTGTCACTTGTCTTCAACCATCGTTGCTCATTTTCAAAAGCAATTTGAATGTTCGTCATCATCGCCAGGAGAAGAACTTGAAGAACATTGGCTAACACGAGATTGGATGTGAATAAGCAATGACGAGCGCGAGGCTCGAACTCCTCCAAAGAGATCATGAGCTTCAGTCGCGGGGAAAAATTGCGTTGTCTGGAGTAGTCCTCGTCGCCGAAGTCAATAGAGGGAAAAGATTCGTTGCCGGAGTCACAAGGAGAGCAACCACCAAAGTCACACGTGGTTGCTTGATCGTGCAAGTCTCACGAAGGGAGCTCTATCCTGGAGGGAAGTGTTGGCCGGAGTCGGCATGGGAACAACAGCATCGTCAGAGTTTGTTGCTGGCGTTGGAGATAAAAGAGGAGGAGAGAGGAGGGAGAGGAGAGAGAAAGTAGATTTAGGATTTTTTTGGAGGAGATAAAAATGAGATAAAATTAAGAATTTTAGTGTTTGAAAAGAATATTAAATTACAAAAATATTATGTATTTTAATATTTTTAAAGATATAATATTTACTTACATTAACATTTGAAAAGCGTTATTTGACATAATTTCCTCCCGTTCACCCTTGCTTCAAGCGCATATGGAACAGATTGGGCCTTATGAAACCTAAAGGCCCAGATTGCTTCGTCACGCAAGGCCACCTGCAGTCCGAAAGGACAAAAACACCCTCCATTGCAGACCATTTGACAAACAAAACTAGCCATTGCCAGGAGCCCAAAAAACGTCCCAACACCAACATAGTTCGTCTTCCCCTCCTCAATTTCCCAGTCTCAGGTATCCCCACTGAACGTCTCTCCTTTCAACTTCACTTATATATATATATATATATATATATATATATATATATGTATGTATGTATGTATGTACACACACACGAATTTCTACTCTCTGTAATTTGATTTCATCTAATAAAGAGCCTAATTAGGGTTTTTGTTGTCTAACATTCGAGATTTACGATTCCCAATTTCTTGTAATTAGGTTGAAAGAAAGAAGAGAAAAGGCTTTGATAATCGAGAATGGGAGGAGCTGAGCATGGACATGGCGAAGGAGCTCACGGGGATTTCAGGAGCAAGGTGTGGAGTATGACGGGTGGGCCCTACTGTAGGCCCAAGCACTGGAAGCGCAACACCGCCATTGCCATGGCCGGCATTTTTCTCATCTGCATCCCGATCGCCATGAAATCCGCCGAGCTCGAGGTATTTCTCTATTTTTCGATTTCTTTAAGGTTAAAAAAACGTCGAATGAGAAAACCTTAGGAAGGGAAAGAAATTGGATCGATCAAAGACTGATTCTTTCTTTGGGGAAAATATTTAAACTAGGATTAGCATTTCAAGCGTTATTTTTTGGATTCTCGGGATCTAAGTTAGTTGCGGCTGAATATTGATTTGTCCACGAGATGGTCGTAGAATGTGAGTTTCTAGGTCGTTGTTTAACTGAAGGTTATCTGTGCATCACTGCAGTGTTTTGATTTGTTGGTGAACTACTCCGTCTTGCGTAGCAGTGGGGTTTTGTTGATCTTCAAATTGTGATCAAACGAATTAGTTTAGTTTAATGTGATTTTTAAGATGGTGGAATTGATTTAAGACGCCTCTTTTATTAATATTACTATTATTATTCTTCTTATTAGTATTGAGGTAGCCATGGTGGTATGTCTAACTACTCTTGACAGTCTTAAGATAGGTCCTAGTAAAATCATCTTTATTCTTTTTTCGTTTCTTGTTTAAATCATCTTGGATTTTCTTTACTCATGTTGGTTTTTGAATGGTGATAGAACTGATATTATTAGTATTGTAGCTTTATTATTCTGATGGCCGTTGATAGGTCACAATAGATTTTCAACTTGATTGGAGTCGAATTCTACCATACTTTAGCTCAAAGTTGGTCTTATATCCATTCGTATTGTTTTGATTTTGGATTGCATCTTCTGATAAGTATATGCATGGTTCAAAACTTATTGTCCAATATGTGGTCCTATCCTATCACTCTCTGCTTGTAATTGGTGTACAGTAGTCTTTAGTGACGATTTTGATGCACATACTTTGTTAAAAAATACTATTCATGGTGGTAACATCAATCTGTACTAATGATACATATTTTAATATTTGAAATTGCGACAAAGCATATTCTTAGTTAATTCGTGGGGAAAGTCTCAAAATCCTCCCTTGGCTTGTGAAACTTGATGTTCAACATTTTGTTCTCAAGAATTAAAGATATCTAGTTGCATTATCAATCCCTTAAAAATTCTTCCCTTCTGACACTTCTTAACTAACTTCATGTCATAAAATTAGATAAGATGGCAAGTTTATAGTGACAAATCCTTTTCTTCACAGTTGTTGCTAACCTTATTTGAATGCAATCCTCATTTCCAATTAACTATACTCGTATTAAAGGTTAAACTTTTAAGGGTTTGAGCGTTTGAGACGTTACTTTTGGAATTTCTAAGAATGCAAGGTTTAACATTGGATACTACTTGATGCACTGGAGGATTTTGTAATTTTCCTTAATTTGTGGCATTCATAAATTATAATTACCAGTGATCACTATAATGTTTGGAACGGTCGGTACTTTGGCATCATTTCAGATCTAGATGGTATCTGCAACGTTTACTGTCATGTGTCAGCAAACACTCAGAAAAATAATACGCTACATCTGTCAACTTGGACAAATTTTTACTGTATAGGTTATAATTTTTCTTGCTAGAAGTGCTTGACTCTTATAACATGCTTATATTTTCTTCTCTGAACAGCCACTTGATAATGCTGCTTTTGGCTCTAGTCTTGCTCCCTAAACTAAAGATGCACGCTGACACTATCATATTGGTAGATTATTAGGACAATAATGCCCCATGGCCATGTTGATGCATATAAAGCTGTCTTATGCTTTTCATACAAGTATGTGATCACCGTAGAAATGGTGATGATCAAGATAATATTAGTTGCTAATCTGTCTTGTGGAATTTTTAAAATTGAGTTAATTACATAACTATACTTTTTAGTTTTAATTATTTCTCAATCCCTTTGTCTTAAAAAACTATAAAGATATTCTTTGAATTTGAAAAACTTGTATCAATTATATCCCTCGTAGACTTTTTGGACCAAAAAACATGGAGATAAAACAAAGATACACTTAATTAAACCGAATATGTTTCTAAAATATATTTTTCTTCTTAAGAAAATATTTTAAAAAATATTCTAACATTCAAAATAGCCATAACACTTAAGATCCTTTTTTATTTTTTATTTTTGAAATTTGGTGCTTTTTCAAGGAGTTTTTATGTTTTTAAATCTATAAGATATTTTTCAAAAATGTTTAAAGGTAACTTTGTTGTTTACCTCAATTTTTTTTACGTATAGGATGAAATTGAAACAAGTTTTTTTAATGTAAAGGATGGCTTATAGTTTCTAAAAAAGATGGACAGATTGAAAAATAGTTAAAACTAAAAGGTATAATAATGTAATTAACCTTTTTAAAATTTGAAGGGAAAAAAGAAATAAGATGAACTTTCTCTTTTGCTCTCCAGTTTTTTTTTTTTCTTTTGTTTTTTGAGAGATCTTGTAATTGACTTGATGTTTAATTGGTGATTAGTTGTCTATATATTCTTTACACTGCAAATGAGAAACTTAGCCCTCATGATACAAGAGAAAGTGAAGGAAACTCCTTAAAGAACTGTGTTATATATTTTCTTTTGTGAGAATCTGATGCTATTCCTTCAATTACTGCGCCTGAGAAGTTATGTGGTGGTGATTCTAAGTTCTTATTTTGTTTCAGCAACGGCCGCACCATCCCGTCCGTCCAATTCCTTCACAGCTCTGGTGCAAAAATTTTGGAACTAAAGACTATAAATCCATTGAGGACGTCCAGTGAAAGAACAAGTGGAGGTTGGCTATTCCATAATCCTGCACTTTGGAAAGCAAATTCCTTGTATTTTTTTCGTTTTCGTATGCAGTGAATATCATGAGCAGCCATTTAGGACTTGCTGTTGAGATGTTTTGATGGTTGACAAGATAACTCATGGCTTGAGTTGTATCTCATGTTATTGTCACTGACAAAGAAGTCGCCGACTCTTTTGCTTCTTTCTTTCTTCTTTTTTTAAATGTCTATATTCCGATGCTAATTGCTGTAGTATTGATTTTATCTCGACTCCGCTGGCCGTCCCATCAAGAATTATAAATTCATCTTCTGTCAAATTTGAAGGGTCATTCTCCGGTAAGAACACATACAGGTGGGACATGATTTTTTTAATTATTAGATCTGGTCAAAATCATAGGTATGGTATAGACCTGACACGACTGTAAGATAAAGTCATTTATACTTATAGGGTGTTTGAAAAATAAAGTTAAAACTGAACTGAAAATAGTAATATATAAGAGTTTTATATTGTAACTTACGTTTTTTTATCACTGTAGCAGGTGAAAGTTTTACACTATAGTTTATTTTTTCTAATAAGTATAGTAGGTGATTTATATTGTAATAACTAAAAGTTTTGGTTGAAATTAATTTTGCCAAACATTTTTTTTTTCATCAATGGAATTGCGAAATTTAAAATAACCAAGATATTTTGTCTTTTCCAGCAATTCTATTTACACCCTCAGTGCTACCACTTGCCTTCTGACCACTCACACTCTGCCACATGAGTTTTGACGCTCATCTAACTCTTGTTTTGGAACAAGACTTGCTATGATAGAAGGCCCATAAATACAAGCCATTCTATTAGTCGTGACGCTTTTTTTCTTCTTTTGTAAAAAAAAAAAAAAAAATGAAACTTAGAAACTAGCAGGGTTGGAATTGATTTAATTTTGTGGACAGCCTCATATCTCTAAGTGCATCTCTAATACAACACCACTTAATTTAAATTTCCCATGCTATACTTGTCAAATTTAACACATAAAATAGCATGTCAAATTTTGGCATTTGATTACTTATTGATGGGTTAAATATTTTATTTCATAATTACAATGCAACCAATTGTCAGCTAATTAAAATTTTTAAGTTGTTATTTTGTAAGTTCCAAAGCAAAAAATTTGTGACAAAAAGTGGATATGAGATCTATGACAAATTTTTCTTTGGAATGTTGCTTTTATGATTTTGCGTTAAATAAAGCTATGCTTTAGCATTTGCGTTAGAAATGTTCTCGTGCCATCTTGGGTAAGAAAGGGGGAAATAGAGTGAGGCAAGTGGAAGTACTAGTGAATGGATTGTGGGATAGCATACGAGGAATTCGGGAAAAAGAACGGATTAATCTGGGATTTAATCCTCAGTTGGATCACCATTTCAATCTGTGTAGAATTGGGTGATGTACAGAAGGAACGCGCTAAACTCAATAGGAAAAAAGTTGTCCATCTGCTTTCTATTTGCCTCACCAGGATTACGTACCTCTTGCTCCTATCTGTTTCCTCAAGTATAATTCAGGAGTTCCCATTATCCGGTCACTAGTGGTTTTTATATATTTTCAGCTCAAGTGCCATTTTTAGAGGAACAAACATAGAGGGCGTTTGGATTGCCAATTAGAACTGTTAGTTTAAACTAGAAATATTGTAGGAATTTCAATTCTATGAGAGATTACACTGTAACGAGACTAGTTCGAACTCGAATTTTTTTGGTTCTAACAAATGAACCATACTATACAAATTTCATATGATCGGAAGAGGAAAAAAAAGGATGAAAATTTAAGACAGTGAAGATAATAAAAAAGATTTTGTTCCAGACAGTAGCCAGAGGTTGAATTGGTTTCTTGCCTCACATTCAAGTGGAATCAAATTCCATTATTCTGAAGCATTCAGTGACGATTCTTGTAGATCATTAAAATATTACCTTAATTGGCGAATTTTTCTTTCTAAATTACTGCTTTTCATGCCTTTTTTCTGTTGTCTTCAAGTGATTCTAGTGAATGGCATATATCCTATGGGGAAAAAGCATAAGGAGTATAATTTTTGAAGGGCCATTTACAAGCATATTACAAAACAACATCCAATGCCCCTACACTAATTTGCTATCAACTTTTTGACTGATCATAAAACGACAATAAAAAAGTAGCATACTTATATCTGGCCAGGCGATTTGCAAATTGTTTGTTCCCTAACATTCCTACTATAGGTTGAGGCCATTATTCTTTTTTTTTTCTGTTTTTTTTTTTAATATTTTTGCTTAAAGGGACAAGCATCCTTGATGTTGGCTTCTTAATCTCCTACTAATGTCGATGGAATGAACTGTATTGCATATGCTTTGACTGATTTCAGAATAAGATCAACAAAACTTAACTCCTTTTTCTTCCCCCACCTCTGTTGTCGTTGTCATATTTTTGTGTATAATTGTATGATTAGACTGCGCAGAGAAACACTTTTTAACGTTCACGCGGTACAAACATTGCCTGTGGTGGGGTTCACACGGCAACTGCCGATTTCGTTTATATTTTTTATTTTTTTATTATTATTACGAGGAAAACATTGGGTCCGTTTGTTTGAGGGGTTAAAATTATGATAGTTTGAAGTTTTGGGTTTGAAATAAAAAAAATTTGAAAAGTATCATTTAAAACTGAAATTCAAAATAAAATTCAAATTCTAAAATTGTGTTTTGATATGAAAAAAACAATTAAAAGTTTAGAGCTTATATAAGAAAAAGAGTTCAAGTATTTCAAAATCAGGCTGATTCCAAAGTAAATAAAATAAATAAAGTTATTAATAAAGTAAGGCAAACATAAAACTTTATCATTTTTTATTTCAACTTGAGCACCTATATACTTATATCTCTGTCTTCAATATTTCTTGTTCAACCAAACCATTACTATAAATAGCTTAAAAAGCGTTGTTAAATTTTTTGACTTTTTAATTAGTTTATAGTAATAGCTTAAAAAGCGTTGTTAAATTTTTTGACTTTTTAATTAGTTTACACTGTTATGATAAAAATTTTATAACATTAGTTTTTAATTTAACAACTGTTTTGAATTCTTGATATTTATTTATGTTTGTATCTCTATGCTTAGAGATGTAAACTCTATTAACGTTGAACTTCAGCTTAAACTATAAGGTGAATTCTATTTTGTTTACATTTTTATCAGAAGAAACAAAATATATGAATTTTTGAATATGTAAATGGTTTTTTTTTTTTTTTTTTTTTTTTGCTATTGATGTAAATAGTGTATTTGAAAGAGTCATTTGTATGCTTTAATAGTTATATGCCTCTTCAACTTCCTTTTGTTGGAACTTGGTATACTTTTTACCGTATGAGCATTTCAATAGAAATTGCTGGAATTGCTGGTGGTTCTAGTCTATAGTTGGGGTTGAATTGCTATATGTGTCATGGTTATTTGCATCTGAAATTAGTGTTTATACTTTTTTAGTTTGGAACGCAACTACAATTTTCTAAAACAATAATAATAATTTGTAGTCAAATCACCCTTTTTCTATATGATCCAAAATTAGGGTCGGTGGCAAACCTATTAACTTTTTGAAATACAAGGTTTTTGTAAAACTTCATATAGTTTCAGAAAAAGCTTCAAATTCCATTTCAACCCATGAAACCCATAATAATGTGTCCACCTATCAAACATAGAATTTAAATGCATAATGTCATAAAAGGGGTGTTCATCATGCATTACACATTCTCATCATACAACCATATACGAAATCATACGAATGCAATGATCCTTCCAAAAATATTATCAAGGAAACCAGTCTTTCTCATCCTTAAATAAAAAAAAAAAAGTCATATAAAAGTGAAAGAAGGTTATTTACCTTTTTATATCCTGTATTATAAGTTTATTTAATTTGTATACATTTGGTTTTTCATCTCATCAAATATATACAATCAAATTAAATTTAATGCACAATTCTATACTTTGTTTTGTTCAAAATTTAATTTTTTCCATAAAATGACAAATATACCCTTAAATGCAAAGAAAAAAAAATAAAAAATCAAAATGTAAAAAAAATAAATAAATAAAACCTAACTCTCACTCCACCCAAAACCATCATTATCCGCCGTCCACTCTTGTTGCCACACCCGCATTGGCTCGCTCATGCCTCAGCCCTATCCCCACCTTAGCTCCTTCCCACCCCACTTAACCTCCCCCCACTAAGGAGGAGAACATTTCTAAAAGATGGCTTTGATGTCGTTCTCATCGTCTCCAAGATCTACACCTCCTCCGTCCAAAAGGAGGAAAGAAAAAAAGGATAAATCATGTCGTACTACCCTTGCAAGAAGGATGTCGGCAATGACTTCAACTAGTTTGATGTGGCATCGAATTCGACCTCCACTTGTGACAGCCATCATTCCCTTGAGGCAAAAGGGCCAAATGGTAAGTTATATGGTCCCACATCATGCAAGAATAGTCATAAGTGATGCTTTCATACGTAAAGACACCATTTCCTAATGATATGACACGTTTTGAGGTGAAACCTAAAAGTAAAATCATGTAGGCTTGGCCCAAATTGGACAATTTTATACTAAGTAGAAGTGTAAATCGTTACACCATCTCAACTACGGTTGCCCTATCCCCCTCCAACAAGACCCGCTACTCTCTTCGATCTAATGATTTTGACTAAGGTCAATCCCAATTCTCCTTCTCCACCAAGCCCAATGCCTATGTCCACCACATCCTCGAGAACAAGTACAAAAGCTACTTCGGCCCAAGCCTTGAGGGGCCTTGGACTTGATCCCCCATCCCCCTCCTCCTCCTATGGCAACCAACCTCATCTAAAGAGTATATATCTAGGTACAGTCGGAGGCTAGAGACGGATGTACAGAATTCAAAGTCTGAATCCATATATGGAACGGGAACGTTATACAAAAGCTCTCAGGGAGAGTATAAATCTAGTTATGGTTGAAAGAATGAGCACAAACACTCCCAGGATGAATATGGATCTGGTTATGTTTTTATTTTTTGAAGATCTTTTTTTTTTTTTTTAATTTCTTGTGTTTAAAAGTATCTTGGCCATTTTGAGGTCAAAGTTAAATTTTGAGCAAGAAAAGATTAGATTTGCATATTAAATTTAATTTAAAGGCGTACATTTGATGAGATAAGAAAATATAACTTCTAAACAAGCTTAAAATACATATAATACATGATGATAAAAAGGTAAATAATCCATTTTGGTCAAGGATGTAGTCCCTTAGCTACTGCATGTATGTAGGTTTCGGGCCCTTGAGTGGCAGTTGCATAGTCTGCATGTAAGTTTCAAAGGTTTTAGTAGTTGAGTTATTAGTCAACAAATCATTAAAGTGACTGATTTCTTTTTCCTTTTGTCTTTGTTTAAAAACCGTCACTAAAACATTTTACATCAAGATAATAGAAAAGGGGCATCTTTAAGGAACAGGTCTCGTTGCTCTTGTCAAGAGCAGCGGTATCCAAATTTTTTAAGGGATCGGTCCTGCTGTTTAACAATGCTCAAACAACAACAACAATAATAAGGGAATAACTATCATCAAAGACATACTGATTTTTCACAGATGAGACAGTTTATTTCTACCATTGGATTAAATTTTAAAGGTACAAAACATAAAATGTAACCGTAAAGCCAAAAAAAAATGTCACACTATATCTACCCAACTTTGAAAAAAAATTCTAAAAATAAAAAAATTTTGAATTTAAAAAAATAATCTTTCCATAAGATTAAAAAAAATTTCACAGAGCCATCGGAGGGGGCAAAGGTCACGATTTTGTCGTGTCCCCTCCTCTTCATGACCCATGGTGAGTTGCAACTGTGACTTCTCCATCTTGTGATGAACCCTACCATCAGGGTCACGATTTTGTTACAACCTCTTTGCCTTAGACCCTCGAGAAAGGGTTGCGACCACCTATGGTGATTGCGATGGCAGTCGCAACCCTCGCAATCCATGGTGGTTGTGATGGATTCGTGACATTTTGTCATGCATCCTGAGAGTGCATTACCACCAACCGTCGTGGTCTAAGGCCGCCTTTTGTTGGGGGGTAGGGGTGGGGTGGGGGTGGGGGTGGTTTGATTTGTGAGTTTTTGATGTGTTGGCCAATTGAACTTATAGTAAACTTGAATTGATGAGGACATAATAATAATAATAATAATAATAATAATAATAGGGCTTACTATAATAAAAAGAACATCTCACTATAATTTATATATATACTATATTTCTATATTATACTATCTTAAAAGAGCCAATAGGTTTCCTGAAGGGAAAAAAAAAGAACATATAGGCAATTTTCATCGGCTAACAAGTCTTCCTACAAACTTTTTGTATTTTAACTTTTTTGGGTTTTTTTTCTCTTCTCTTTTTTTTGTTTTGTTTTGTTTTATTCTTTTCATCCCTTTTTTATCCACTTTTTTTTTTTCGTTCTCTCTCCTTTTTATTTCTATTTTTGGCCCTCTAGATCTTTGTAGCAAAAAAATTTTACACAAATGTTTAGATCCTTATATAAAAAACATACACAAAAAAAAAAAAAAAACACCCGTGAGGCACATGCTCATCACTTCTATACTATATTATACTATATTTATACAATAATATAAAGAGAGAATAAGGTTCGCACAGTGCTCGTAAAATGCTTAAAACTCAAAGCATTTCATTGTTTTTTTTTACAAAACGTTTCTTTTTAATTTTCTACCGAAACCTTTTTTTTAATTTTTTGAAAAGTTTCTTTCTTTTTAATGTTTGAAACTTTTTTTTTGGAAAAACTTTTTTTTAAAATATTTGAAATGTTTTTTTTTTATTATTTTCTTCCTAAAATGTTTTTATTTTTAATTTTTTCTCTTTTTTTGCTAACATACTTAATACGCTCACGTGGAGCGCGTGTTCTTCAACTAGTAATCTTTAAAGAGCCCATAGGCAATTCCTATTGGCTGACATGTATCCTACAAACTTTTTGTTTTATAACTTTTTAACTTTTTTGGTTTTTTTTCTCTTCCATTTTTTGGTTTTATTTTCTTTTATTTTTTTCATCCTTTTTTATATTTAGGTTTATTAATACTAATGACTCTTAAACTTTGAGGTCTCTCTTATTTTAGCCCCTAAATTTAAAAATCATCACTTTACCCCCTGAATTTTTAAAACTCTTCACTTTGCTTCTTGAATTTTAAAAATCACTATTTTGCTCTTGAACTTTCTAAATTTTCAATTTTCTGTTCAAATAGACAAAATTAAACTCACAGATTCACATATGGGTCACCTGTAAGGGGACAAAAAGAAATTTTATTACTCCTAAGTTTTGTTTCAAGTTTACACTCCTACTTAGTGGTTATTTTTTTTATTTGAGCTCCCATTTAGAAAGGGTTTACCTTCATATTTTGTTATTTTTAATGCGTAACTTATTTAATAAATCGATATTGTAACATCCCCACGTGGGAGTTAGCAATATTGGATAAATAACAATAAATTTAAATACAATATCATTTTAAAATAATAAAACATTACTCATGGGTCTTTGAAATAAACAGTAAATAAGAATAAGCTTAAAATACAAACCACAGTTTTAGTATAGCACCAAATATTAAAAATACAGTTATCATCACTATAGTACAATTCTCAATTGCATATGTAAGTTAACACAGCCACCATAGAAGTGTTACGAATTTTACATGATTTAGGTGAATAACAAACAAACTAAAATCTTCCAACACGAAACTAACAGTGTTGTCGCCTATTCCTCGTCAGACAAGTTACACTGAATTCCACCTAAGAAATGTAAATAGAATAGGGATGAGCACGACATGCCCAGTAGGAAAAATTATTACTCACCTTTGGGTTTTATTCATTACCACCTTAACACCTGTATGATTAGTTAGTTCTCAATCATTATTCATCTTATGAGATTCATTATGATCATATTCCGTGGATACCATATGTTAATTATTACCAAGTTTCATACATATACATATACATATACATCAATATTATGATTCATCAATGTTTTTATGTATCCACATTTCAATACAGTATTCATCACTCAATACATCGAAACCCAAATGGACGCGCTTGACTATCCTCCAACCATTCCAAGGGTGTCTAGTGAGGGGAATCAAGTCCTGGATTCTCAGCAAGTCAATTATTGTACAGTGCAATCTAGGACTTTCGACTCAAGAAAGCATTATCATTTCCTCATATTTTACCTTTTAAAGTATTTGTACCCAAAGACGTAACTGTCGCCCTCTTATGTCTTACCATTCCTGTATAATTAATCATTATTTATAGAGTTAGTTTTCTTAACCATGCCACTCAATTACAACAACATGTGTCATAATCAATATTTTCCTCGCTATACAATATAGGACGAGTTCTACATCATTGTTATGGGTATAATCATATGCATTTAAAATATCATATACGTATCTTACAACATAAAACAATCAAATTTTAATTCATCAAAACCTTACAAAAGATGAGTAATAGAATTCCTACCTCCTTGTAATATATCCACTGATAATTTTCAACTTACAAAATTAATTTCGCTATGTAAGCTTCAAATACGTTGTTATTCTAAAACGCATAAAATAACCATACTTTAACTTGAATCCAAATTTTTTAATTATGTCACTTTATCATTTATTTTTATTATTGTGTCATAATCATTAATGTACTAAAATTGTGAATATCAATTTTTTCAACTTAATTTTAGCAAATTATAAAATAACAATAAAATAAAAATATAAGAATTTAATTTGGTACAAAATATGTTAAATTAGATTTTTAAAATAGATAATATGATTTTAAAAATATTTAGAAATAACATAATTAAAAAGTTTGATATTCATTAAAGTAAAATTATTTGAAATTACAAACTTTAGAGAAAACTACTTATTATTTCCGAAATATAAGTTTGTCAAATAACTATCTTTGTCTTAGTAGTTTGGTCTTTTTAATTTATCCTTGAGGTTGGAGGTTCGAATCCCATCTAAAGCTAAAAATTTGTTTTTCATCTGGAAAAACTCTTACAGAGAATCCCAAATATGAATTTTTGAGTTTTTCTTCAACTTTTAGTTTTTTAACAGCTTTCTAAGCATAAAAACAATATATAAACAACATATAATCGTTTGTTAACATAAAAAACGCATTGCTAAAAATTTTCGTACCAAAATACAACTTAAAATCAAAGTTAATGTTTTAGAAATCTAACCTCAAAACTCAGGTTAAAAGTAGAGTTTGATCTTGAAAACGTTTAAACCTCCTTGATCCTTGAGTTCATGACGTTTTATTTGTAAACTTTTGTAAAAGAAAGGCCTGGGGTTTTCTATGGTTCTTTCTCTGGTTTTTGTGGCTGCCTTAGGAGTGTTTTACTTTTAGCAAAATGAGAAGAAGAAAAAGAAGGAGGTGCGAGAGAAAGAGAGGTATAGAGAAGCTGAATAAAAAGGAAACAAAATGATTGAGGGGGAAAACAAATTGAGTAATTCGCCGACGAATTTAGAAGAGAGAAACAAGGAGTTGGTATAAGTTTGGTATTGAATGTCTCCCTCGGAGACTTTTACAAGAAAATGCCTAAGTAATATTTTCGTAAATAATAGAACTTCCAAGAACAATTGGGTAATTAACTTTTTTTAAACACAGCCAAATTTTAATGCAACAAAATTTTAAATTATCACGTTCTATACATTAATCTTTATAAAATCATTTTCGTTAAAATAACAGATGTTATAGATTTTATTCGTTGATATCTGAATTTGAATAATAAAGAAGATGAGTTACGCATTAAAGATAAGAGATATCGGCAAACAATAAAAAATATGCATTTAGACCATCCTTAAACAAAGTAGATAAAAAAATGTTCAATGAGAGTGCAAACGTGAAACAAAACTTGAGAGTGATAAAATCTCATTTTTAGTCTTTACAGGTGATCATGTATAAATCATATATGTTTAGCTCTGTCTATTTGAACAGAAAATCAAAAAATAAGAGATAAAATAATGAGCTTTGAAAGTTCAAGGCCAAAATGGTGATTTTTAAATTCAAGGGGCAAAATCAGGAGTTTTGAAAGTTTAGAGGCTAAAATAGTGATTTCTAAAGTTTAATAGACAAAGAAATGGAGACCTTAAAGTTTAGAAATCATTAGCATTAATAACCCTTTATATTCTTTTTTTTTTCATCCTTTCTCTTTTTTATTTGCATTTTCTACCTTGTAGATCTTCATATCAAAAAGCTTTTACAAGAATTTTCAGATATTTTTATAAAAAAACATAGAAAACATATATAAGTAGGAGGTATACTCATCACTACTAAACTTGTGAATGGACAGAGAGAATTGTTTGCCAAGAAAGGAAAGGATGATTGGCCACATTGATTCCTCCATTTGCTACAATACTTCAATTCTAGCTTATTTCTCAAACGTCTTAATATTTATTTATATGTGAGTTATGTATTCTTTGATTATATATATATATATATATATATCAAATAACATATTTATTTTTGGACGAAGGAGGGAATTAGACCCTTATTTATTGAGAATAAAATAAATAGACCAAATGTAAAAATGTTTAATAAATAGTCAACTTAGATTAAAATGAAGTTTATTTTGATATAAATTGACATAGAGAAAAACACAAAACAACGACAAGATAAGAAAAAACAAAAACAAAAAGAAAAAGAAGAAGAAGAAGAAAAAGAAGAAAACTGAAGATGTAAAATTAAAAATTCAAGTGTTTAAAAAGAATACGTGATCCACAAGTGCTATGTACTTAAATATTTTTGAAAGTTTTATTTACTTACAATAAGAATTAAAAATGTGCTATTTAATGCTACTTCCTTTTATATTTTAAGAAAAACTAGGGTACAGAAAAAGTATAATAAATTGTACAACCAAGACAAAGGCATGTGGAAGCATTATTATAGTCTATAGAGAGATTGCGATTTTTTCTTTTTTTATATGTTGTTCTATGATGGATTTTTTTATTCAGTTACCCCATACTTATCATAGATATTCAATTTACCTCAAGAATTTTAATTTTAACAAGTTATACTTTGAATTTACAAATTTGTACTAAATCACCTCATTTATAGCGATGTTAATTTTATAACTGACATTGACATATAACTTGTATATGAATAGTTGACTAATGATATAAATGGTCATTTTGATATATTTTAACTCGAATTTATTGTGATTAATATATTTAATCAAGCTTTTATTGAAATAGAATTTTGGATTAATTTTGCTTTAAATATATATTTGGGCAAACATTTATAAAACACAGACCTTCCACTAAAAATAAAGACCTTTTATGCTCTTAATTAACAACATATATGAAAATTGTATGTTAATCTATGTATAAAAAAAAACAAACAAACATCATTATAGGGCTCTTTACAGAAATTCCACAAAAAAAGGCTTGAATGGATTTATGCCATAAAAAAATATTTGCAAAAAATACTACATTTATATGGGAGTTTTTGAAAAATGACTTTTTCAAAAAATTTTATTTGGTCAATGACCTTTTTTTTTGGGCATAAAAAAACTAGCTTTTTGAGCATCAAAATAGTTCTAGTTTTTTTGTTTCCACCCTAGTTAGGTCCCTTTCCTCGATACAGTTATTTTTATCTTTTCTCTAAAAAAAGCTAAGGTAGTTTCGGTACTTAAAAAAAGCCTTTTTTTGTTGAAAAAAAAAAGAGAGGTCATTTACTTAATTTAAAATTTTCTTTAACCGTTTTTTCAAAATATCCCCATTTATATTGGCACGTTATATTTATAATACCAAAAATATCCTTTCTACATCAAAATAGAGAGGATTTGCATTAGGAAGTCCTAGCCTTAAGAGTCAGATGACTATCCTTGATGTCACTTATTTTTTGCCATTAATTAAAAAAAAACTTTCAATTTTTGAAGCTAAAAAAAGTTTAAAGTTTTCTGGATTATTTACCTTTTTATACCTTATATTTTAGATTTATTTAAACAATATATCTTTGATTTTTTATCTTATCAAATTTATATCTTCAGATTACATTTTTGATACATAAATTTATATATTTTTTAATCAATCTTCAATTTTGACCTAAAAAATTGCACTAAGTACCCTCAAATTAATAAATAAGATAATTTTAAAAACTTAAAAAAAAATTTATACTAAGGTTTGATTTTTACAACTGTTGGATTTAATCCAACGGCTTAAAAAACTTAGCTCCACCAAATAATCATAGAGTCTCCCATACATAATAAAAAATAAAATTAAAATTAAACCTAATAATTGAAAAAGAAAAAAATATCTCTCTACGCCTTCAACATGTCCGTACAGCTAAACTTAGCTCTCAGACGTTTGACAAGACTCATAACCTCACATACCGACCATATGACGCCTCTTGAAAGTTCCTGGTCCTCTGCTCCACTTCCAAACCGTCGAGTTCTCTAGTCTTTTTGTGAAAATTCAAGCAGACCGAGGTTGGGAGTGGGGCAGCAAACCGGACAAATGCAGTAACCCCTAATGGTTGGAGCCACCAACAGGAAGGATCGTCCATGCAAAAGCTGGATGAATCGCTAGTGTCGATGGAGCTCATGCCCATCTCCGGTGAAACGCACTTCGATCCCCTCATTGTTGAGGTTTAGCAGCTTTGTGAATCCCTCATTATTCTTTGCTTGATCCTAGTGATGGTTCTCGACCTTCACGGGATCTTAGTCTCGCCCATTTCATATGCAAGAACATGCTTGATTTGAGAAGGGCTGCTATGATCTGGCATTGCCGAGGAGGATCATGACCTGTTTTAAACGTCACTTTGGATTAGGACCTGCGAAGTCGTGACCCCACAAGCTGATTGGGACCTTCATCCTTTGGCATCCTATGATGGAATCACGACCATTGTCCTCGATCCGAGGTTGTTGAGGCAGACTACTCTTTGATCATTAGAGCAGAGCCACTCTTGGATCGCCGACGATCATGGCGGTCATGGTGTATGTGTGTGTGTTTTTTTTTTTGTTTTTGAATTTTGATTTTTAGGTTTAAATGAATCTAGTGTGTTTGGTTCATTTTAAGATTGGTGAGCTTGTTCAATTTTTAACTGTAAGGTGTTGAACTTGCGAATAGAAAAAGGTTCTTATTCATAAAATCTTTTAGATAGTCTTATTGTAGTATTTGCCGGAAGGTTTTTACTTAAAAAATGTATATAATATCTTTAAAAATAAGTGTTTCATGAGTTTTTATTATTGTTTTCTTATTTGTTTTGAAAGTTTAATTTTTTCTATTTTTACTTAAGAATAATTTGGTCATTTTAAAAATAAAAATTAACTATTAACTACAATAAAGTATAGATTTGTGTATTAAATTTAATACAAAGTTATACATTTACTGCAATCAAATACCAAATGTATAATTTTTAAATTAATATAAAATAGAAGATATAAATAAATATATATCTCTTTTTTTTTTCTAGGCCTTTATTAAAGCTTCGGAAAGAAGAGAGAGGGAAAAGGGGAGGACCACTGGGAAAAAAAGTAGCGATTTGGTAAATAGATTCGAATTAGTGATTTAATTTGAGTTAGTGTGATTTGAATTAAGATTTAAGTTAGTGATTTAAATTGTTATTCGAATTGACGTTTAGATGTGTATTTAAGTTTTAATATGAGCATGGAATAAAATTGAAATTTGTGCTTGGAAAGGTAGTGAAAATAGTTTTTGATTTATTAAAAAATTTAATAAAATCTTAATGTTAATGATCTTAAAAAATATGCAATATAGATCTTGATTTATTCCTCTCTTCATTAGAAACACAGTGAAAAAAGAATAATCTCAATTGGATATCAAATGAAGAAGTTATGATTTTTTTCCTCAAATATAGAAGAGAGAATTTTAGTTTATATTGTAGCAAAGATATCCGAGTATCAAAAGTTTAAGGGGATGAGAATTCTAAAAACTGAGATTCTTGATACCCAAATGATTCGGATTTTGAGATAAACAAACATGTATTCGAAGGATTCTTGATACTCGAATCTAAATTTAAGCCTACTGAGTTCAAAGAATGCTTGAACCAAACATACCACAAGAAATTTATCTATGTTATTTGCTCTGTTTTTCTTACTTCATATGCACACGTAGGGTGCTGTTTTGGTGTGAAGAGTAATGTTGGGTTTCAGAAGGTGGCTGGGCTTTCCAATTCTTTCATTCAAAAGGTGACGACACTGACCTTTTAGGCTGTTTTAGTCTATTAGGGTTAGGCTTTGTTTTGGCATGTTGCAGAAATTGTAAAAGGTTTATCAGGTGTGGCATAATCCAATCTAGCTGGTATTTGTTTGGCATCCACACTAATTATCTCATCATTGTCATGGATAATTTACTAGAAATTTATAAGTCTAAAGTACAACTTATTAAAATTAAAAGTTTATTAACCTAATTATAAATATGTGATGACTTCATCGACAACATTGTAGAAACCTAAAATACTTGTCAAGATATTAGGTGGTTTTTATCATGTAATACAGGATTGATTGATTGTCTACTGTCATTATGGCTTACTACTGCCCTAAATTGGAAAAAAAGCAGAAATAAAAAAAAAATTTAACAATAACAATTGATGATATAAACAGATTGTTGATTCTACTGTTACCATCTTTCCTGATGCTGTATAAGGGGTGCATCAGACAACCCTATTTCCACTATATAGTTAAAACTGTTATAATGTAAAATAAAAATAAGCTATAGTATAAATTTCTTATATATTATAATAAAATTGTTTCAACTTTTAATTCTAACCATGTTGCAAAACAAACTTTAGATTTTTCTTTGTTTTTAATATCACTCCAACTCCAACAACAAAAAAGCATTGCACGGTCGTGGATCGAGTCTTACTCTCTTTAGGGAGATAATAAACTAGTAAAATTTCAATAAAAGCAGCTGTATAGTAAAGGTAGCAAATGAATTATTACTATTTTTGTAAAAGAACATCAGCCTCACCATTTCTCAGTGGTCCTACAACCACTGGATCCTTAAATCCCAAAAGGCAGTAAATGTGTTCGTGTTGTGTCTGTGTCAGCACGTTTATTGCACGACATGTTTAGGCCGAACATAAACACGACAATACGATTAATAAACGTGTCAAACATGTAAACACAAACATGACCAGCTTATGACACGTGTAATACGACACGACACGATTAACACAATTATTAAACAGGCTGTGACGAGTTGACATGATAACAACACGTATATAACACATTTATAACCTAATTAACTAAAAATTAAGAAAATTAAAAAGACCAATAAAAAAATTAATAAAAACATAGTATCTAATTAATATTCACTAATACGATTAAAAAAACTTACTATATAATCATAATTATATAATTTTTCCCTAATTTTTAATAATATTGATGTAAAAAACATAATAATATTTAATTATTAAATGTTTTAAACTGTATTTTTCGCCTAATTTTTAAATTAGAGAAAATTTATTTTAAAGCCATAAAGCTTCATTGCCAGCGGAAGGTGAACAAAAAAGTTGAAAATGTTTTATGTAAAGAGCATTTCAAGTGACACTTTCATTTCCTTTGCAGTTGGGACTTTTGAAGGTAATGAACAAAAGCATAAAAAAAACTATAATTTGATATCAAAGTATCATTTGGTATGGTGGTGGCAGGTGCAATGAGAAGCCTTGCCATTTTAGTTTAAACGTGCTATAAATAGACGGGTTGTGTTATGTTGACATATTTACTGTACGTTTAATTAAACGTGTTGCATATTCATGTCAATTTATTTATAGTTCAATTAATATACATACGGTTCAAACTCGTTTAATGTTTATGACTCAATTAATATCCGTGCGGTTTAAACACGCTTAGTAAGCCCAACCAGAACTGTCTACGTGCCTACCGACGGTTCATTGAATTAACCTCCAACTCAGTACTGCCCGAACATCTCCGGGCAGCTCCCTTTCCTTTTCACCGTCGCCATCCGTCCCGTTCTTTTGGCACATTCCACGTCTGACCGAAAAATCCCGGGCAGCTCAATACGATATTACAATTACAAGCCAAAGCTCTACCAAAGCACCAATCTGCATTCCTTCAACTACCTCTTCTTCTATTTTTTTTTTAACACAAAGAAAATAAAAAATAAAAAAAAAAAAATTATTGGAGTGAAAAAATTCTGTGCCTTTCCACTATAAATTGACTTTCGACGTCTCATTCGTAGTCACTGCGGTTGCTGTGTTGTCTGATCTCCGAAAAAATGGATTCGGAGCTTCTCTTCTGAGTTTCTGTTTGCTTATTATTTATATATACACACATATATTTTTCTGATTTTGCGGCAGTGGTTTTTTCGGGGATTATAATGTGGAACTTAGCTCGATTCGCCGCGTCGAGTTTGCGCCGATCGAGGCGGTTCTCGACAGGGATTCCTGGTCCCTGTATTGTTCATAAGCGCGGTGCCGATATTCTTCATGATCCCTGGTTCAACAAGGTTCATCTTCTTCCTGACTTATTGGCAGTACTGGGGTTTGATGTGTATGCCTTTTTGTTCTTACCTTTAATTCATAGTTTGACAAACCAATCTGTAAGAAAAGATTTTGCATTTGGTTTTCTTTTCTTTGTTTTCAAGAGATTTTGGTGTTGGGAGTGATTGAAATTTATTGAATTGAAGCAGAGAATGTTCATTTGTTGTTAGTGATTTTGTGAAGTGGGCTATGAATTTTTCCCCAATTTTGTGACTCTGTTTTTGAATCTTTTCCCTCGTTTCCAAGAGCAGGATACTGGGTTTCCTTTGACTGAAAGGGATCGGCTAGGGCTTCGTGGTCTCCTCCCACCTCGCGTCATATCGTTTGAGCAGCAATATGCTCGATTCAGTAAGTTATCTGGTTTTCTGAAGAATTCGTTTCGACATTGTGTGAGAATTACTGTGCTTACTATTTGTGTAGTCTACCCATATGAAACTACTATTAAGATTGCACTTTACTAACATTCTAACTGATAACTTCAGCAGTTGCAATAGAACTCTGCTTAAGAACCTGCTTTTTAGGTCTTCAGTTGCAGATAAAGCAGTAGACGAAACTTTTACCGTTTTTCGACCAACTGATGTTTTAAAATAATCTGATTAACCAACTGAGGATATTTGACAACCTATTTTTTCTTTTGTTATGTTTTCTGCCTTCCGCTTCTATAGGCTTCACTTGCTATGACAGGGTTTAGCATCATTCTTTTGGGGGCCGGTTGGTGGGTCACTAACCTTTTTTTTTTAATTTGTCTTTTATTACATTTCGGTCGCCAGCAAAATCTAAAACTACATCATCCTTGTACTACCTTGGCTTATTGAATTTTATTGAGGGAGTGGAATAAAAGAGCAGGGATGGTTTCCTCACTTGGTGCCTGCTCTGTATTGACCATTTTCCTACGACGACATTGTTAGGCATGTTAACCATTACGGCTAACAAACAAGAACAGGATGTTGAATATGACCCTTTTTAAGAGCAGATTTCAATACATTTTTTTTACTGTTGTCGTAGGTTTATTACACAAATAGAAGAGATTATGATATGACGTTTAGATAGAAGAGTACTGGAGAGATCAAATGTTTCGAAGGCTCTGCTTTGTTTGCCTTTCATCTGATCTTATTCTCTTCTACCACAGACCAAAGTGTTTATGTAATTAAGTAGCCAATTCAATATGATATTGTGTTTTTTGTTTTTTGTTTTAATCTCAGAATTACCACAACTGAGATAGATTGTTCAATGAATTTGAATATTCTGCAGAATACCCTACTATGATCGAGAATGACTTGATATTTCTCTTGTCCATGATTATTAGGGTCTGATGAGATTTTCTCCCAATAACTTAACACGGATTTTTGCCTTTTTTCTGATGACATTAAATGATTGTTTAACTTGTCAGTGGAGTCGTACCGGTCACTCGAGAAAAATACGCATGGCCAGCCACATGGTGCTGTTTCGTTAGCCAAATGGAGGATCCTAAATAGATTGCATGACAGGAATGAAACTTTATACTACCGAGTAAGTTACATTTTTCCATTCTATGGATGTTAAAGACTGTAGCTTTATTTTTATTTGAGGCGATCTGTTTGCTTTCCTTTCAGGTTCTTATTGATAACATCAAAGATTTTGCTCCAATCATATACACTCCTACTGTAGGATTAGTATGTCAAAATTACTCGGGGTTATTCAGACGGCCGCGAGGAATGTACTTTAGTGCGAAGGACAAAGGGGAAATGATGTCGATGATCTATAATTGGCCAGCTCAACAGGTTTGCTGCTATTTGTATTAGATGTGTTGAGAGATACGGGTTTATTGCCTTTTTTGGTATTCCTTGATTTGTGTAATGTAATCAGTACAAGAAATCTGTAACTAAAAAATAGGGATGTGATTAGGAGAAAGTCAAGGATCATAACATTTCGTTTTTTTCCTTTTTTTCAGCTAGTTTCTTAGTTTAGTCCCTGCAGGCCCTTGTCTATAATCTGACTATAACCATGTAATAAAATCAGAGTGTGAAATACAAAAAAAGTCTCTTCTTCTCAGAATTATTTTCTTACTTGTTTTTCAACTTGGTATCCGAGCTGTAGTTTTTTTTTTTTGTCTAGACCTGAAAATTCTGGCTCTCATGGCTGTCATTTATGCCCTGTGTTACTCTGTTTTCTGAAATCAGAACAGAGTATTTTTTCAGAGTGTTTATTCTCGGCCTTCATTGCCACTACTGCTCTTTGGCCTTCATTGCCATCATCGCCCTTTGTTTTCTCCCCCTACTCTTCCGCAATGTGCCTTCATTGCCATTTTTCCCTGTTTTTTCATTTGGTCTTGACAACTAGTTCTTGAAGAATGTCAGAAACGACATCATCCAGCCCTGCTATCCAACTCTCTCAGGCGGCGGAGGAGGAGCAGGTCCCACGCACAGTAGGCGAACTGTAAAATATTCAACGAGCCTACCGACTCAACGGTAGAAACTACTTGAAATGGTCTTAGTTGGTTCGGACTTTTCTAAAAGGGAAAGGGAAATTAAATCACTTGCTACTGACTAGGCGAAAGGAAGGAGAGGCAGGCTTCGAAGCATGGGACGAGGAAGACTCGATGATTATGTCTTGGCTGTGGAATTCCATGACGCACGAAATCACTGACACATGTATGTTCTTGCCATTTGCAAAGGCAATCTAGGATACCTTGAACTAGACGTATTCCAAAGTTCATGATGCTGCGTTGATATAGGAAATCAAGACCAAGACGGGAGCAACCAAACAGGAGAGTAAATTAGTAACCGAATATGCTAACTTACTGCAAAACCTGTTGCAAGAACTTGATTATTACCGAGTGATTGAACTAAAATGCACTGAATGTGTGGTTATAATAAAAAAATTTATTGAAAGGGATCGAGTTTATGACTTTCTTGCAGGTTTAAATCTTGAATTTGACCAAGTCTGGGTTCAAATTCTAGGGAGAACAGAGTTTCCGTCCCTTAATGAAACAATCTTCTTAATTCGAGCTGAAGAGAGTTGAAGGGGAATTATGCTTGAACCCCAGCTGACTAATGGTTCGGCACTTGCAGCAGCTGGAAATAAACAGCGAAGTCTCACACTGGAAAGGACATCCGATGCTGAACATGTAAAGGTGGAAGTGGCCAAGGAGATAGGCCATGATGAGCTCTGGTGTACTTACTGCAAAAAACCGCAACATACAAAAGAACGCTGCTGGAAATTGCATGGAAAGCCAGCTAGCCGTGAATGGGGAAATAAAGGAGGAGGACCACAGCAACGACAACAAGGTCAGGCTCATATGGTTTCACAAGTAGCACAAGATCAAACACAAGGACCCAGAGGTTTTAATAATGAAGAAATTGTAAAGCTGAGAAAATTACTAGGTCACTTGAGAAGCCCTCATCTGGTTCTTGCTCTTTAGCCCTTTCAGGTGAAGCTCCTTTTTCTCTTGGATTAAATGTTTTTGATTAAGTGCCTGTGGATTCATGGATTTTAGACTTAGGAATCACAAATCATATGACCCACACATCTAAACAGTTCATTACCTATACCCCATGTCCAAGTAATAGGAAAATCTCTATTGCTGATGGAACTACAACCACAGTGGCAAGAATAGGAAATGTCCTTGTTACCCCAAATCTTGTTCTTAAAAATGTTTTACATGTTCCAAAACTGTCCTCGAACCTTGTGTTTATTCAAAGGCTTACGAAAGACTTACATTGTCATTTTACGTTTTTTTCATCTTACCCTGAATTTCAGGATCAGGGTTCGAGGAGTAGGATTGGACTTGCTAAGGAAAAGGACAGGTTGTACTATCTTTAGACATCCACACAATCGAATATGATCAAAACAAATTCATCCATGTCATTTTTTCTTCCAATAAAGATGCCATCTGGTTACATCATTACTGTCTTGGACATCCTTTGTTTGCAATTTTAAAAACTATGTTTTCTTCTTTGTTTAAGGGATTAGACATTAAAGAATTCCATTGTGACATTTGTGAGTGTGCAAAAAACACTCGGGTTTCTTTTCCCATAAGCAATAAAAGAAGTCTTTCTCCCGTTTATTTAATTCACAGTGACATATAGGGAACCTCAAGAATTCCAAACATTTCGGGTTCTCATTAGTTTGTTTCTTTCATAGATGATTGCACTTGGGTTACTCTTGCTTAAAAATAAAAATGAAGTAAGCTATGTTTTTCTCAATTTCCATACAATGGTCCAAAATTAGTTTGGCACAAAGATAAAAAGGGTTCGGATTGATAATGCTTGGGATTATTTTAACCAAGTTTTGTCTCTTTACTTTCAAAGGGAAGGAATCATTCATGAGTCATCCTGTATCAGCACTCGACAACAAAATGGGGTGGCTGAAAGAAAAAACCATCATCTTCTAGAAAGTACATGAGCCTTTTTATTTTATCACAATGTACCAAAACATTATTGGGGGAAACAATGCTTACATCAGCTCACATCATAAACAGATCCTTCACGAATCTTAGATTCAAGAAGCCCATTGGAAGCACTCTCCAAGTTTTATCCTAACCTTGGTGTCACAATCAATCTCACTCCTTGAGTATTTGGGTGTACTGCGTTTGTTCATGTCCATAATCATAACCGAGGAAAATTGGATCCTAGAGCCCTTAAATGTGTGTTTGTTGGGTACTCATCCACTCAAAAGGGTTACAAAAGCTTTCATCCATCGACCAAAGAACTATGTCTCGACGGATGTCACATTTGTGGAAGCAAAACCATATTTCACCAAATCTTATCTTCAGGGGGAAACAACTATCATGGAAGATAAAGATTTTTCCTTACTCGAGCGTCCCTTCTGCCACACCCAAGTCACCAAATCAAGCCACAAATACTGACTCTGAGTCCATTGTTGCAACATTCTCTGTTCCATCCGAATTTGAGTCCAAAACTCCAGTTCCACCAAGTCCTGGTCTACACAAGTCTCCAATAAGGAGTGATAGAGTCTTTGATCATTTTTCAGATTTGAATAGGTGTAATTGAGAAAGGAAGCTCCATCTCCGGATCCAAAGCAAGTCCAAGCCACCAATTCAAATCCTGAGAATGAGGTAACAGTATTTGACCCCACCTTAACCACTGATTGTCAACTCTAAAACTCGGATCATAGACCTATATATACCTATAGCTATGAGAAAAGGAACTAGAGAGTGTACCAAGCGACCTCTGTATCCTTATCCCATTTTGTAACCTTGAAGAATTTTGCACCAACCCATAAAAGTTTCCTCACAAGTCTAAATGAGACGTCGATCCCAAGCACTTTATCTGAGGCATTATCCAAAGAGGAATGGAGAAAAGCTATGAGGGATGAAATGGATGCATTGGAAAAGAATAAGACATAGGAATTAGCTCATTTGCCAAAAGGAAAGAAAACAGTAGGATGTAAATGGGTTTTTTCCGTGAAGTTTAAGGCTGATGGATCACTAGAGCGTTACAAAGCACGGATAGTTGCTAAGGGATACACTCAGACTTATGGAGTTGATTGTCAAGAAACATTCGCACCGGTTGCAAAAATGAACACTGTAAGGATATTGTTATCTCTTGCTGCCAGTTTTGATTAGGACTTACAACAGTATGATGTGAAGAATGCCTTTCTTCATGGCGATCTCAAAGAAGAAATTTATTAAAGGGGGGTAAAGTATGCCGATTAAGAAAAGCTTTGTATGGCTTGAAACAATCTCCTCGTGTGTGGTTTGGAATATTCACGGGGGTAATGCTAACTTTGGGATACAAACAGAGCGAAGGAGATCACACACTCTTCATCAAGCACTTGGTCTCAGAGGGAGTTACAGTCTTAATAGTGTATGTAGACGACATAATTGTAACAAAAAGTAAGGAAAGAAAAAAAAGCTCTAAGACTGAAAAAGAAAAACAAGCTCTAAGACAATGCTTGGTCAAGGAGTTTGAGATAAGAGATCTGGGAAGATTGAAGAACTTTCTTTGGATTGAAGTAGTGCATTCTAGACAAGGAATCTTTATTTCTCAGCAAAAATACGTATTGATCTTCTAAAGGAAGTAGGATTGTTAGCAAGTAAACCAATTGCAACACCCATTGAACAGAACCGTAGACTTGGAAAAGCTATTGAAGATCGAGTGGTAGACAGAGAAATGTACTAGAGATTGGTTGGAAAGCTTATCTATCTCTCCCATACGCGGCCAGACATAGCCTACTCGGTGAGCGTTGTTAGTCAATTCATGCATGCTCCCAAGGAGGCCCATTTTCAAGCTGTCTATCTGGTGCTTGGATACTTAAAAACCTATCCTGGAAGAGGAATAATGTTTAAAAGAAACTAAAAACTTTTTCTTGAAGTCTACATCGATGTAGATTACATAAGGTCTCCCATAGATCGGAGGTCTACCACAGGCTATTGTACCTTTCTTGGTGGTAATTTGATAACATGGCGAAGCAAGAAACAAAGCGTGTTAGCTCGATCGAGTGCAAAAGCTGAGTTTAGAGCAATGGCTCAAGGAATCTGTGAATTGTTGTGGGTGAAAATTTTACCAAACGACCTAAAGGTTAAGTGGAGCGGGCCAACGAGACTCTACTGCGACAATAAAGCAGCCATTAGCATTGCGTATAATTCAGTACAACACATTCGGACTAAACACATTGAGGTGGACAGACACTTCATCAAAGAAAAACTGGAAAGCAGACTGATCTGTACTCTACATGTTCCCACTGGCGGTCAATTAGCAGACATCCTAACAAAGGCACTTGACAGTGGAACTTTTCAAGAAATAATTGGCAAGCTGGGAATAAAAGATTTATATTCACTAGCTTGAGGAGGAGTGTTGAGAGATATAGGTTTATTGCCTTTTTTGATATTCCTTGATTTGTGTAATGTAATCAATACAAGAAATCTGTAACTAAAAAATAGGGATGTGATTAGGAGAAAGTCAGAAAGTCAAGGATCATAACATTTATTTTTTTCCTTTTTTCAGCTAGTTTCTTAGTTTAGTCCCTGCAGGCCCTTGTATATAATCTGATTGTAACCATGTAATGAAATCAAAGTGTGAAATACAAAAAAAACGTCTCTTCTTCTCAGAATTATTTTCTTACTTGTTTTTCAACAAGACGTAGCACCCTTTTGTTTCTCTTTATAAAGGAAGCTGTGCGAGGGTGAAGATTTTTCTAGATTTTTAGATGGTTAGCCTGAAATCTGCATTAGGATCTCAAATCAAAAGATATCTGTTATTGTCAGAGTCCATAGGAAAAACCTGTCTTTCTTTCATCATTTTTTCCCCTGATGGGATAAACATGTTATATATTCTTTAATGCTTCATTTTCTGGAATTTCGGTTACAACATAAGGTGTTAACGTCATTATAAGAGCTCTTATGTTTCTAAAAGTATCAATCCTTCATTATGGATGTTCATTTTCCCTACTATCTTGCAGGTAGACATGATAGTTCTGACTGATGGTAGCCGCATCCTTGGCCTTGGTGACCTCGGAGTTCAGGGAATTGGAATACCTATTGGGAAACTTGATATGTATGTTGCTGCAGCCGGGTTCAACCCACAGAGAGTATGTACTACTGTGTGTTTATGCATTTGTGTTTGAATTGTCTTTTGTTCAGTACGGACGGGTATATTTGATATGATATAATATGCACAATGAATCTGTTACGAAGAAAGTTACTATGCTCACCAAGTAGTAGGCACATGAATTTGTTATGAATGTCTTTACTGGTATGGTGTGTGACTATTGCCCTTTTCACACAGTTTCTTGGAACCCAAATGGTAATACTATCTCCTTTTTGCTTGACCTTTGTTAATCTCTGACAGGTGCTCCCAGTTATGCTAGATGTTGGAACTAACAATCAGAGGCTCCTTGAGGACCGTCTTTGTAAGCAGTTTTTCTTCTAAATGATTCCTTTTTTTTTCCCCTTGGGAAGAGGTGGGAGGGTGGGGATATGGTGAATGCTGACGTCATAGATGATAGTGGTCTTTCACTTTTTCTTATCATGCACAAAATTTACATTGGACCTCTGATTTAGTTTGTATTGCCTGTTTGTCTTCTGGAAAATATTTTGAGGACATCTATTCACATGCTTTTAGTTTGATAGATTTAGGACTTCGACAGCCTAGGTTGGAAGGAGAAGAGTATTTATCAATTGTTGACGAGTTCATGGAAGCAGTTTTCACACGTTGGCCCAAGGCCATAGTGCAGGTCTATTTCTTTGAGAAGAATGGCTTTCATTTTATGTTTTGTTATTATTTGCTTAATGACCTGATGGTTGTTCAATTATTTCAGTTCGAGGACTTCCAAATGAAGTGGGCTTTTGAGACGCTGCAGCGTTATCGTAAAAAGTTTTGCATGTTCAATGACGACATACAAGTAATTACTTGACTTAAAATCTTTCCATCTTACTGGAATCACATACTGTGAAAAGGAGTCCCCTGGGATTATACCACGTGCATGACACTTCTTTGTTCACTTATTTCAGGGAACTGCAGGAGTTGCACTTGCAGGACTATTGGGAACTGTCAGAGCACAAGGTCAACCATTGTCTGACTTTGCGAAGCAGAAGATAGTTGTAGTTGGAGCTGGGAGGTATTATAACTTGGCATCTTGTTTCCACTCTGAACTCACGACTAGACTTGCGTTTTACTTTTTCATCAGTTGCATGTGCTTATTCTTTGGGATTTGTCTCGCACCTGTTGTTTCTCATCTTTCAGTGCAGGGCTTGGTGTACTTAGCACTGCAATACAGGCTGCTGCGAGAATGGCAGGCAATGATGAAACAGCCGTGAAGAAACAATTCTTTTTGCTTGACAAAGATGTATGGTCCTATTCTTTCTTCATATGCAAGTAGTCTTCTTTCAATAATTACTTACCTACGGATTTGGTAATAACAGACCTCGTGTAATCTGCTTTAGGTTTCTGTTCTCTAATATCAAAATGCATCTCACTTTTGGGTGCAGGGTCTTGTAACAAAAGAGAGGAAGAATCTTGATCCTGCAGCTGCACCATTTGCTAAAGACCGTGGAGAAATTGATGGGCTTAGGGAGGGAGCGACTCTTATTGAAGTGGTAAATGTTACATAATTTCAATAAGTTGCCTCTTATGTAAATGGCTGATTTCGTATGTCTTTTTATCGAGAGCATTTGCTGCTAGTTGCTCTAAGGTCATTTATTACCATGAGAATTGTAATAGATATGAGCTAATGTTTCTCAGGTTAGAAAAATGAAGCCCCATGTGCTTCTTGGTTTGTCGGGAGTTGGTGGTGTTTTCAATAAGGAGGTGGGTTCCTTAGTTTCTTGTTGGCTAAGTTCCCTATATCTTGTAATCTTGTGCTTCTAGATGGTTTATTGAAGGTGATACAAGTATACGTGGAATTTGTTGTTGGTATGGAAACTTGTCTACATGCCATAATTTATCAAATGGGCTTTAGGTCATCATTTTTCTGATAAAAAAGGTGATTTTTAATTGTCTGTTTAGAAACATAACTCATCTAATTTTTAACAATTGTCTGACAAGACAGCATGCTTTTTGCTGTTCTTTATTTTTTTCCCCCTCACTAGACCAAATTTTATCCTTATCTTATGAGGCAGTTTATATGTTATCGTAACAATGTCACTGATGCATTAGTGGTTACAAAGGCATAATTTTCAGTATATTTGTTTAGAAATTATTTGGTTTCATTAACATTTGATAATTATGTGCGATAACTTTATTGTTTGCTCTTAATTAGGTGCTTGAGGCCATGCGAGGATCAGATTCAACTAAACCTGCAATTTTTGCCATGTCAAATCCCACCATGAATGGTTTGCTTCCATGAGCCTTATCAAGCTTCATCATTTTCTTGTGGAAGCTAAAGTTTTGTATTGATGAATTTTCATTATTCTTTAATGCATATTCTATGGATTAGCTGAGTGTACTGCTGCTGAAGCTTTCGAGCATGCGGGTGATAATATAGTCTTTGCAAGTGGCAGCCCTTTTGAAAATGTTGATCTAGGTAATTTTTCATCTTAGGATCATAATTTGGGTTTCAATTGCGACTTTCTCCTCTCAATGTATATTTGGTTGCAGGCAACGAAAAGATTGGCTATGTTAATCAAGCAAATAATATGTACCTGTTTCCTGGGTTAGTTTCATTTTGCTCAAATTTTTTTTAGCAAATTAGTCTTATGTCTTGGTGACATTAAGCTAAACTTTAACTTTCCTTTGGTTCAGGATTGGTTTGGGAACGCTTCTCTCTGGTGCTCGTTTTATAACAGACAGCATGTTACAGGCAGCTGCGGAATGGTACCTCATTAACGGGACTTCTTGCTTGTTCCATTTAACCTAATTTGGGATAGGAAATAGAATTTGCAGCTAAGGAAACCTTGGTGTTTGTTCCCTTTAAATCGTTATTATTGTTATTGCCATAACTATTACTTCGTTGTTACTAATGGGCTAAAGAAAATGCCGGGGGATAAACTTTGGCTCATTACACAATGGTACTTAACGTTTGCTTGACCTTGAGTAGAACATGATCAACGCATTACTCTTTGATTGTGGGACTTGTTGCACGAACCTTGGAAGTATTGTCTATCCATTTACGTATATTTTGCAAGTTATGTAACACTGGTCACTAGAACTTATATCGTAGATATTTACAAACTACCTTTGACAGTCTGTGGTAAGTTATTGTGGTAGGTGTTTACGGTACTAGGGGAAGTCTTTTATTGTTGTGCATCCCAACACGTTATGCTAGGCACTAGTTTGTGTTAACAAAAGATGAACAGAAAAAATCAGCTAGTCTGTCTATATCTAAGATTCTGCTTTATTTCTTCAAAGGTTCAGATGTGATTTTTCTTTCCCCATAGCTACTTTGTAACTTTTTCCCGTTAATTTCTTGGATGATATTCTCCGTGCAGCCTTGCCTCTTATATGACAGATGAAGAGCTCCAAAAGGGCATCTTGTATCCATCTATCGACAGGTGATTTTCGTTATGTCTCTAGCATTGAGTTGCATAGCTGTTCTCATGCTTGTGTTTTGTTGAATTTCTTGCACTATTTCAAGTTTGTATGTCCAGTGATCGTTACACATTTGTCCAGTTTTTGATATAGTGAAAAGGCTTATAATTTATCCTCATCTTGAGAACCTTCTAGTACATTAAAGCAAATGCTGTGGGATTTTCTCTGAGGACAAATCTAATTGGAGTAATAACTCCTGCTAAATGCAAGGAAGAATGTTGGGCATTTCTCAATGATATAACTGCTCTGGCTAATGATGTTTGTTTCATGGTGCAGTATCCGGCACATCACAGCTGAGGTTGGAGCAGCTGTTGTGCGAGCAGCTGTTGCAGAAGAACTGGCTGAAGGACACGGTGATGTAGGTCCCAGAGAACTCAGGCATATGTCAAAAGTAAGAATGCCAGTTCAACCTCAATTTAATGACAGTACATAGACAACTAATCAAGTAATTCTTGGTAATAAAGCGTCCAGTACAATATCCCGGATTCAACTGCGAGTATGCAAATTACAAGTACAAATTATTCATTGGTAAAAAAAGCGGAGCACATTTTCAATAGAATAATTTGCAGAACTTGAACTACTTTGAAATTGCTCTGTTAGGATTGAGGGGATGCATGTACTTTTAATTTCTCTGTTGAATCCTTGACTGCAAATCACGATAAACACAAAATTTCAAATTTCTTGAATCTGTCCAATCATTTTCTACTTCATCTTTTTTCTGATGCAGGAGGAGACAGTACAATATGTCACACACAATATGTGGTTCCCTGTTTACAGCCCTCTTGTTCACGAAAAATAAGGTTAACCAAGTGGTACCATGCGTGTTCTTTAGAGGCTGTTTCGCATGCAGCTTGCATCCTGCACGTAATTTTATTGCATTGGTAACGTGGACATGAGCTAGTAATATTTCTTTGTTCTTTTTCTGGGATGTTGTCGAAAACTATCAACTGGAGTTATTGTTATAACTTTTACGCTAGAGATATTGTTCCAAATCAATTATTTTCAGCAACTTGAATTCTGTATGCAAGAGAAGTTGACTTACAGTTCCCAGGGAAAGAGACTTCTTTATTGTATGCTAAAGATATTTCAGTAAATAAAAATATTTAGCAGCAACCTTTATGCAAGAGAAAGTACCTTTTTCCTCGCGAGATGTCCTCATGAAATTTTAAATAAACCAATTTACTTGCAGAAGATATATATAAATATATATATATGTGTGTGTGTGTGTGTGTGTGTAGAGAGAGAGCGAGAGAGAGAGAGACATTGTTTATTACTTGAAGAATTCAAGAATCAAGACTTTTATTTGGTAGAAACCTAAAGACTTCAAGCTTAGAGTTAGAGATGTCCTTGTCGACGTTGGTGCTTTGGACCTAAGTTTGGTAAAGAGGAATGCTAGGATTACTGAATGGATAAAAAGACTTACGACGACGGAAACGAGTGAATGTAAATCAAATACCTCTACAGGACTCAAATTTTGATCTTTTCAAATTGGAGGGATATTAAGAGGAAATTGACACCAAACACAAGAAGTGAAAGATCTTTAATTTTCTCCGCATTTTTCTCACTTGTGTACTTTTTCTTCGTATTTTGGCTTTCCCACTTACAAAACATAGGCATGGTATTTGACAACTTTAGCTGAAACTTATAGTTTCAACAGTTAGCAATATAAAATTTTTATATACTACAATATTTTTAATTTAAACTTATTTTTCAAACAGCCTGAATATTTTTTGGGGTCACCAACAAGGCCTACCTCAAGCCATTCTTATAATTTAAACAGAGTTTAATTAAGTACGTTGTGAAAATTATGTTATCTCAAGCCATTCTTAAAATCAGCACGAAGGGGTGGTTTAGGACAATAACACCCACGCAGCGTAGGGTTTAAAAGTCCCATTACCATGAAAAATTTAAGAATGTGTTTGAAAACTAAGTTATAACTTTAAAATTTCAATTGTTACAGGGTAAAACTTTCATAAGCTACAATATAAAGCAAAAATATATTATAATATAAAACTATCATACGCTAAAATGATTAACCCTATGTTTGGCTAAGTGGTGAGAAATATGGTTCCTACCACAAACTCAGTTATAAATAATATAAAACTTTCACATGCTACAGTAACAAATAAAAAAATTACTACAGTTTAAAGCTTTTATATACTATAATAAAAATAATTCTAACTATTAATTTTACCTTTTTTTTTTAACATTTTTTAAGTTTCAATTTGATTCCAAAATACTATGAACATGTTTTTGGGCTAAAATTGTCACATATGAAAAAGTAACTCCAAGGTGGTTTAAAGCCAGATTTGAACGAAAGTTGTCATAATCCAAGGGCAATATGTAGGGTCCCAGACTTGGCCCACCACTAAGCGTTTGTCATAAAAAGTTTCCTCGAAAGGATAAAACTAGGTGTTTATGACGTCCTTACCGACATTGGGAGTGTATACTTTCCAACGAAAAAGGAAATAATCATTAACACCGAACATAAAGCTTTCCTGTACTTAAAAATCTCAACAACCTCTGGCCCTCTTCTTTCATCTTCTCTATCTCTCCTCTTTCTCTCAAGAAATTCAAATAGAATCATCACTTCTTCTCAATTAGCATGGAACAGGTGTCTTCTAACTTTCTTTCAACAAAGAGGTAAACAGCAAACTGAACTTTTCAGCATGATTATACCTCTTTCTATGATATATCTTGCTAACTTCTGGGGCACTTTCTGGTTTAGATATGCCATCGTCACAGGTGCAAACAAGGGGATCGGGTTTGAGATATGCAAGCAGTTAGCTTCACAAGGGGTCAAGGTGGTGTTAACCTCCAGAGATGAGAAGAGGGGTTTTGAAGCTGTTGATAAACTGAAAGAG
>CAMOHE010045422.1:0-29605 GCA_946598075.1 Artocarpus hirsutus | reverse complement strand
ACTGACTATTATACCTTTCTATACCTTTTTCGTTTATTAAAAAAAAAAATACCGCTAGCGAAGAGAAATCTACAGAGAAAGATGTTTTGATAACTGTGGTGTGTGTCTTATTCTTTTCTCAAATCATATTTGCTTCTTGAGATAGGATGCCTAGGCATCATATATCAGTCTGCCATTGGCACGAATGGATTTGAAAATACGGGGAAACCATGTCAATCTCATCATTCAACCGATCTTTCTCTGATTCATATGAAATAAACCACATTTTGCGGAACCTTGGCAGGACTAAACAAAATTGTATCTGGAGAAAAATGACCATTGTCTGTTGTGAATCATGCAGCGCTGACCATGTAGATTATTGGAAGGATTGAATGAAACCTATAGCAAGCACTCATAGCACGGTTATAATAATAGCAGCATTAGTAGCATAAGCAGCAGCTTCAGTGATAGTGATTACAATCTGGTTTATTATCTAATGATCAACCGGAGAATGATTTCCTTGGATTGGTACTTCATCAATTTTATTCTCAGTTACTTCTCTTATCTGTACGATCAACCTATTATAGACATTGGTCGGTATCAATGATGTACAGATACATTGTGTAAATTTTCTATAGAAATGTATTAATATTCCCGTGTTCTTGACTTCTTTTTCACTGGCTAGTTCTATCCTTAATTTATGCGTGTTCTAACTTCTAGCTTTCGATAATTAAAAATCCTTAATTATGAATAGTCGCAGAGAATTTAGGAATTGAGGAGACCTGAATTTTGTGAAGTTAAGGTAAAAAAAGTGCACATATAAAGGTCTTTACATTTAGATTTGACTTTTCCAGCTGCTAAGAGAAGACATGACAAAATTTGAGGTTTTTTTTGTCTGCTCGTTTGTTTTCTTTGTACTAGTCTTAGGAAGGCTTGTTTCTTGTAGCAGAAGGCATCTTGATCTTGCTGAGCTGTAAATTGTAAGAGTTGCTTTTAGTTACATTTAGTGCATTGGTCTCATAAAATGACAATTCTGATGTATTAGAAAGGCTTTTAAAAAAAAAAATGAGATACATTTTTTTAATACCTTATGTCATCTACATTTTATTTTTTCATCTCATAAATGAAAATTTTGATGTAGGAGCAAGTTTTTTATTAGTAATTTATTTCAGAGGAAAGAGATGGATTATCTTCTTACTATTTTCTTTTTTTTTTTGGATTTATTTTGTGCACTGATTGTGGCAAGACTATTTATTCATGCCACTGATGACGATTCGCCCAATATTGCTTTGAGCATTTTTTTTTTTTTTGATATTTCACTTAAAAGTGCTTTACTTGCGAACATCTGATGGCAACAATGTTTCCTAATACTAATGCCTAGAGATGTACTAAGGGCGTTATGCATAAGCTTTCCGCGTTTCATTTGCCATTGCATCCCTTCAAGCGTTCGTAGTGCCATTGTTCCACCTATTTTGAATCAATGGATTCACATCAACCCCATCATCCTCTTATACCCCATCTTCTTCGTCGATATTTTCACCTTCTATTTCCACCACAAGTATTACGTCATGATAGTACTACTCCCTTTATAGAAAACTTCTTCATGCGTTTAATCCCCGTCTCTGCTGGGAAAAGAAAAATACAGAATAAATATAATCCAAATAAAATAACTATGCAAGAATCAAGTATGTGAAGAACACAACCTCATCTTCACACTTCAGAAAGCCAGTTCATGAAGTAGGCATGCGAGAAAGGGACAGTTTATGCTTCTTTCTTTTCTTTTTCTAATCATTTGAGATCTCCATTCTCAAATCACCTGTCCTTTTTTTTTTCTTTTCCAGGGAAACTGATCATAACACAAGTAACATACAAGCAACCACTAACTTTAGCTGGTTGATGTCCCAAAATTGCCTTCTATTTCTCAATTTGTTATTTTTTTAAGTTTTGGTTTGCGCAGATTCCATAAGGATATTTAGATACTGTTACATAAAAATGGGTCTATTAACTCTAGAGGCAGCTTGGCTTTGCTCTGCTGCAGACTGTCACTTTGTAGGTTTAGGTTTAATGGAAACGAGCATGGTAGAAAGTTTGGCGGGGTCCAGAGAAAAGGGGTTGATCAGATTAGCTTCAAAGCACTTGCTTTGGGACCATGGATAATTAAGGGCTGTTTGTTTCGAGTATTCTTTAGGTTATTTGGACTCAAATTTAAATTCGAGTATTAAGAATTTTTTGGATACATGTTTATTTCACCTAAAATCCGAATCCTTTGAGTATCAAAAATCCAAGTTTTCAAAATTCTGACTCCCCTAAACTTTCGATACTCGGATATTTGTGTTACAGTAAAAATTAAAATTCTATATCCTATATTTGAAGAAAAAAAATCATAATTTTTTTATTTGTTATCTAATTGAGATGATTCTTTTTTCATTGTGTTTCTAGTGAAGAGAAAAATAAATTAAGATCCATATTGCATATTTTTTAGGATCATTATTATTAAAGTTCTATTAGATTTATTGATAAATCAAAAACTACTTTCACTACTTCTCTAAACACAAATTTCAATATTATTCTATACTCAAATTAAAACTTAAATGCACATCCAAACGTAAATTTAGATAACAATTCAAATCACTAACTCAAATCCTAATTCAAATCACACTAACTCAAATTAAATCATCAATTTAAACCTATTTATCAAACGAACCCTAAAAACAATAAAGAACTCTTTCATCGACCTTTACAGCCTCCGCCCTCACTCCTCTCTCCTAAACCCAACACAAGAACACATAGCAACCAACCTTCACAACCATCTCAACCCTGCGCCATCCCTCCCGGCAAAAATGAACGACGGCAAGCTCACCTCGCCTCGCGCACCCAGCCCACTCGCTCAGGCGAGCCCACAGCCATGGATACAAGAAAATTCAATTTCCGATATACCCATATACAAAACAAGAAGACCTAAAAGATTTAAGACAGGGAGGCCCTAAAAAATCCACCAACACAGAACCTTCATTTTTTTTCTTTTCATTTTTCCAGTAATGAAGAGCAATTTCTTCTCCAGAGGAAACCCAATTTTTTTTTTCTTCTTTAAAGCTTAGAGCTTTTTCCTTTTTGATGTATTTTCAAATACCATTTAAATTATCGTTTTCATTTTACTGTAATTCCTTTTTATTTTCCTCAACAACAATTTCTTCCTCACAGTGAACATACCTCAGTTGGATGAAGTGTTCATTCAAAAAAAAAAAAAAAAAGAGAAAACGACTAGGAAAAGCTAAAGTAAGACAAGAAGTTGCTTCTTCCTCTCTTCTAGATAAACAAGACAATTCTTCCTCTCTTCTAGATAAACAAGACAATCATATCATATAGATTCTCCGGTAAACTAATTATTTATTGGGAATTACTTATGAGAACATAGTAGAGTTGGAGGCCTGAGCCGTTGACGTGTGTTTGATAGAAGCAAAATATATCTTGAGCCAAAGCAATCTCTCACATTAGAAGTAAACATTAAAAAAAAAAAGAGAGAGACAGAGACAGAGAAACGGGTCTTCAAAATCCTAATTCCTTGCTAGTTTTTGCTAGTTTTCTTGCTTTTTGTGTTTGTTTTTGTATCCGAAAAATCAGCAGCTGTACAAGCCATGCCTCTATTTTCCTCTGCCCAACAAAGAAAGAGCCACCCCAAAAATACCCTCTATCCTTCTCTCTTTCCTTTAGTTACCTCTGATCTTTCTCCTCTTGCTTGAAAACAACTCTTTTCTAAGGAGAGAGAAAAAATTCCCTCCTCAATCCTCATCAAAAGAAATCAGACCATTAATTATTCCACTTTATTATTATTCAGTACTATAGTTCCTTAATATATGTGCCTATATATTCTAACAAGTGAGGTTTTCGGCAGGATCAACACCAAGTTGGCTAACAATACTTGGTGTACTACTCAACGGTCGCTAATGAACAGGAAACCCACGTGAACACACGACCATAAACCTACATAAACACAAGACCGGAATGCTGCAAACCAGAATGCAGAATCCCACATGAACACAAGAGAAAAACATTTGAAAGAAAAAAAAACTACAAATGAAGCAAAAATTTTTGTTAAAACAAAAGAGGATTTGAGGTCGAATTACTTACCGTGTTTGAGGCAACCGACGGTTGGGCAGACTCTGGCCGAACCCAAGCAACTCGCGAGGACACCGTTTGCCTATTCCAACACCGACAACAACAAGACAACAACGGCCGATGGGCTAGATATGGTCTACGCTGGCCGAATCTATATTGGCGAAGAAGACGAGCCACTTGAGGGTAGAAGCTCTCACCATCAATCACAATGGTCACAGTCTTGATAGAGAGAGAGCGAGGGAGAGAGACCCAGAGAGAGATATTATAGAAATAATGGTGGTGGGTTTTCAGCAGATGAGAAAACAAAATGGGATCAACCCATATTCGTCCAAAGACTCAACGGTAAGAAAAATCTTAGGGAAAGAGATTGCAGAGAATCTCTGCAATCTCAGGCGAATCACGCGAGTTATAGGGGACAATCTGTATTGTAGCATAGACATTGAAATTTAGAGAAAACACTCTCGAGGGTGAACTCGAGTTTTTAGACTAAGAGGGTTGAAAAAATGATTCAGGGTATTTCAAATATCAAGACACCAAATTCAAATTAATGGAATTTTACTTACTCAAATCAGGACTTGAGCTAAATAAATACTAATAGTTCTCCAACCAAACAACCTCCAAGCTTTTTCTCTCTAGTTTCTTGGCCCAGCAACAACAACAACAGCAACATGCCGAGCAGATATCCCGGAGCCATAACTTAGGACTGGGAGCCCGTCATCCTCCACAAATCGAAGCCGAAGGCGCATGACCTCCGTGACCCGAAGGCGGTGAACCAGGCGCTCCAGACCGATGTTGGCAGTCCAGACGGTCAAGAAATTCGACGCCGGCTCCAAAAAGAAATCCTTGGCGGCGGTGGTGCCGGTTGTAAGTGCGAGGAAGCTCGACCAGGGGACGGAGCCGGAGGCGCTAGACCGGGTGGCGCCAGAGGTGAGGCATGCGATCCAGAAGGCGCGGCTGGAGAAGAAGATGAGCCAGGCCGATCTGGCCAAGCAGATCAACGAGCGGCCCTAGGCGGTCCAGGAGAACGAGAACAGCAAGGCCGTGCCAAACCAGGCCGTTCTGGCGAAGATGGAGAGGGTACTCGGCGTCAAGCTCAGGGGAAAGATTGAGAAATGAGGGCTTTTCAACGGCGTTGATCCGGTTCGTTCGTTCCCTGTCCGAAATTTTGGGCCTTCAATCTCTGTTTTCTCGTCTCTGTAATTAGATTCTGATGGACCTGATTAGCTAGATTGTAAAAAACATAAAAAAAAAAATAAAAACGAATGTCAAAGTTTTGATTGAATTAGATTCTGATGGAAGTGATTAGATTGTAAAAAGAAAAAAAAAAAGAAAAGAAAGAGTGTCAAGATCTTGATTGAAATGGAATAGTTCACCTGTTTGATCGATCTTGATCAGTTTGATCTTTAGATATGAACTGCCATTTTGGTTGATATCTTGACGGGAACTCGTGCTTATCCACTCGAGTAAACTTCCTAAACACTTTCTATCCCTGTTTGGGAATCAAGAAATTCTCTACGAAAATTTATACAAGATCAATGTTGAGAATCTTTGTACGTTAATTAGATTTAGCTTTGTGCAAAACACTCTTACAAAACATAATAAGCAGAGAGCCATACCCGATAGATTATGCACTACAGATTGATGGTCTCACTTTCGAATGTGGTGTCTTTTCTTCTTTCACAAAAATTTGTCCTTCATGTCTTTAAGAGACATGTCTGTGACAGTAACGAAACGTCAAGGTGGTTTGTTCTTAAAAAATTAATACTTTATCGTTCATTAAAAAAGATACACGTATTATCCTAAGAAAGCAAAGATGCATGTATTTTGTTACTTAAAAGATTTACGTCCATGTTTGGAACGTTGATAAAAATCAATGATGAACCATTTTGGTTAAAGATATTGTAGTATATGAGAACTTTATATTGTAACGTATAAAAGTTTCATATTATACAAACACAAGTTTTGATTTCAACTCAGATCAAACACCACAAGTTATATATATTTGTCAAACATCACGTAAGATGGTATCCCGTTTGCATTTTGAAGATCTAATGTCAAGGAGAACATTCTGAACGTCGACGTGAAGAATTCTCCATTATTACCTGAAGATTAAATTAGGGATCATTTGAGGGATTTAATCGATCTTTTCTCTCTCTGAGTCCTAAAATTCTCTCACTAATCCCCTCATCCATCTCCTTTCTTCCACTTTTTCCCTTTACCAGACAAGCAGTAGTGTTTGGAATACACAAGATTCATTGATCTATAGTCCCTGTTGGTTTTTCTTCTCTAAATTTGTCAACGAAACTTGTGTCGTATTATATGTTTAGCGACAGAAGAAGACATAACAAACTTTGCCAGTATATAAAAGCTAACCAGTGAAATTACACAAAGCAAACTCTGCCCCCTTTACATAATCAAGCATTTCATAAACCCCAACACCTTTTTCCTTAATATATAATGAAGAACTTGTTGCCAATTATTTTGTACTTTGCTGCATTATATTGATGTCTAAAAATTTCAGAGCCAAGGAGAATTGTAGATGGGAGTAACAACAGACTTAGTATGGAGATACTTGTGAAGGCCCTCCGAGCCAGAATCTTTGCCAAACCCGCTCATTTTGTACCCGCCAAATGGGCAATCGAGGTCGAAAGCAAAATAGCAATTGATCCATATAGTGCCGGCTCGGATTGATCTTGAAACAGTGTTGGCCACATCCAAATTCTTTGTCACAATGCCAGCTGCGAGCCCATATTTCGTATTGTTCGCGTTCTTTATCGCCTCCTCAATAGTCCTAGACATATGATTTCAACAGTTTTTAGCAATGTCGGCATAGTAACAATAAAAGCAAAGTGAAGATCTAGTTGGTCTTAAGGATTGGAAAAAAGGGAGTTTGGTGCTTACTTGAACTTCTTGAGTGCCATAACAGGGCCAAATATTTCTTCTTTGACAATGAGCATGTCGTCCTGATTAGTAATGAGATGGGTAATGGAAGATGAGAACACTGTCTAACTATTAATCATATTTGAAATTAGCATTTAAGTACCCTGAGATTGTTCTTCAAAGAACTTGTATCACATTTATAAATTGTGATTTTACTTGTTTTTAAGATATAAATGTCAAAATAATTAGAGAAGATAATCAAGTTTTTGATTTAAAATCCACGCAAATTTGTTAATCCAATAGTTTGTTTGAAAACTCAGTTCAAACCGTAGTTTGCGATTCCAACTGAGTTTTTAACAATATTTTTACTTGTTATAGTATTTGAGTATTTTCACTTCAAACAGCATTTTCAAATGGCTTATAAATTAACTTACAAGACACATATACCTTAACATCGGCGAATATGGTTGGCTCAATGTAATATCCCTTCCTCTCTATAGGTTTTCCCCCAGTCAACAAAGTGGCTCCTTCTCTCTTTCCATGTTCAATGTAGCTGAGGATTTTGTCATATTGTGCCTTGTCAACCTGCACCATAAATTATGGTCCGTAACAACAGTGAAAGAGGAAGAGAGAGAGAGATTTTGTGGATACATTTCTGGTTAAAAGTACAAAACAGTAGAAACGCTGTGAAAAACCAAGATATTCTAACCAACCTGTGGTCCTTGACGAACTTGAGGATCAAAGGGGTCTCCAACCGGCCAAGCTTTGGCCTTTGCCACTAACTTCTTCACAAACTCATCATAAATCCCTTCTTGAACAAAAACACGAGAACCGGCCACACATATTTCTCCCTGAATAAGAACAATACGGAAAACCAGTATGAATAATTTCAAGCAGGACACGAGAACTCTAGATAAAATGTTTGTTAAGAATTTACAAAAAAAAAAAGGTTAGGTTCACCTTACCTTGTTAAATAGAATTCCGAGAAGAGCAAGATCAGAAGCCATATCTATATCGACATCATCAAAAATTAAGAGGGGTGACTTGCCTCCTAATTCTAATGCAACTGGTTTCAAGTTGCTTGTTGCTGCAGCTTTCATTATTTCACGCCCTACTTCAGTTGAGCCAGTAAAACTCACCTATATAAAACAAAAATAAACAAATTATACTGCCCAAAATTCACTGTAATTACATGTTTTGTTATTTAAATCCACTTGATCATGTAATAACACAATAATTAATCCTTTCTTCAAACAATAAAATAGATAAAGTGTTACCATGTCAACGTCCATATGAGAGCTAATGGCAGCACCTGCAGTTGTTCCAAACCCAGTTATGACATTGAGCACTCCGTCAGGGACCCCAGCCTAAACCCCACATCCAAAAGTTAGTAGTTATAGACGTCTCATTTAGCACAGCTTTTGCTTGTGCTTTTTGTTAGTAGGAGAAGAGTAAGCAAAAAATGTAGCTTTTTGGGATGTGTTTAAAATCACACTTTTAAAAGTGCTTAAATGGATCAAAATGATTTTATAATTTTTAATAAATAACAAAAATGTTATATTGAAGTTTAAAATATATTATTAACACTTCAATACAAGTTTCAAAGTCATATTTCAAAAGTGTTTTTTGAGAAGCTATATTTTGTGACTTTAATTGTAAACACTCCTAGAAAGTCAAAATGCTTTTGATAAACTATCCAAACACTTTTAAAATAAGATTTGGGACTCAAAAAACAAAAAAAAAAAAAAAAAACAACTTCTAGGAAGTTCTCCTAAAAAGGCTAGATCAAAGTCCTCCCGAAAAGGCAGGCTATTGTATGTAAAGAGTAAAATAAATCTTAATCCTATATCATTTGTATATTACAATAAATACTAACTTATATGTCACCCCTACTTAATATAGTTGACATTTTATGGTAGAAGCTCAAGGGCTTGAAAAGTTAAATTCTATCGCGGTAGATGGTGAATTTTTTTCTGGTATATGGACAACTATATGTGCTGACTAGCTTGAAAGCCAATGAAGTTATGCATTTAAATCCTTACGAATGTTAGGATAAATACCAGCTTGGCCAGATGAGCGTAATAGAGAGCCGAAAGTGGTGTCTGCTCAGCAGGTTTGACAACCATGGTGCACCCTGCGGCTAATGCAGGGCTGGTCTTGAGGAAAAACATGGAGCTTGGGAAATTCCAGGGGATAATGTGTCCCACAACCCCAATGGGTTCAAGCAATGTGTAGGCCTGATACTGGCCCGACATTTTCAGTGTATTCCCATGAATCTTATCGGCTGCACCGGCGTAGTAACGTAGGACACTGGCTGCTTGGGGTATGTCGATGGCTTTGCCTAGGCTAAACAGTTTTCCGGCATCAAGGCTATCCAGAGTGGCTAGTTCTTCAAGGTTTTCTTCAATTAAGTCCGCAAACTTCATCATGATCCTTCCTCTCTCCTGAAATATTTAACTAATTATGTTAATGACTTTTTCTTGATCTACTCTTTGAGATGCAATCAATGACAGAGCCGGCATTTATTGATAAAAGGCCAAATTTTTTTAATCAAAATTATACTATCAAGTAAAGAACTATTAATTTAAGAGAACCAAGTTAATTTATACAGATATCTGTTATATTAAAATTAAAACTAATATATATATATATATACACACACATACACACACATACATATATATATAAAAAGCTAGGGGGCCACCCCCCTCTGCCCCTCTTAGTCTCCGATGCAATGCAAAATAAAATTAAGGGCAATACCAATTAATTAAACAGACTAGTACTCTTAATTCCCAGTTGAGTACGGTTATTAATTAATCAGTGTTAAACCATGATAAATTAGTATTATATCGACGACAAGTTTTGACACAGCTTTTTTTTAATAGGCGATATAAGATTTTTCTAGTCACTGTTACATGGTTTACAAGTATTTGACCTTTTTTTATTTTTTTTTGTAATGAAAAAGGGCCTTGTTTATACTAGGGAAATAAAACTCTGATTTTTAAGTCAGCAAATTGGAAAATTGTAACAAACTTAATTCGTTTATCTGTTTTTATATTTATTTATTTATTTACATTTGTCATGCTTAATTTTGAATTTACAACTAGTGGTTCTGTTGAACAGTACATTATTTTTTGTTCTACTCGACAAAAAAATAAAAATAAAAATAAAAATAAAAAAATAAAAAATAAAGTTTGTCAGGAAAAGGACACGCATGTTTGCTTGCATTACGTGTATGAACAAAAATGATAATATAATATTAACAGGCGGCGGAATTGTATTACTTAAAATACATTTGCTTATCTATTTAGAAAAATATGTTACCAGTCTATTTCTGCAACGAATTTTATTCTCTTTAGCACTAAGTTGACTTTGGGGAAAAAATGGAGATATTTAGGATCATACGCGTTATTATCCCCTCCCTTGACAATTACACCCTCCAAACAAAACAAAGTTAAAAGATAAGAATTTTTATAATAATGTGGAAATTAATGAGCGCAAACACATAAAGATTATGTATGCTATAGAACTAAACGTGACAAAAAATAAAATATCTCTACGTAAAGATTATGTAAGCTCTAGAACTTTACGTGGCAAAAAATAAAATATCTCTACAAAATATATATAAAAAAACAATAGAAGAATGAAGGAGGGACTAACTGAGGTCCCTAAAATTAGTACATACAGCGCCGGACATGCGAGGCCATGGACCGTGGTCGAAGGCGGCGCGGGCGGCTTTCACGGCCAAATCGACGTCTTGTTTGTCTCCTTCCGCAACCTTTGCTATCACCTCTCCATTCCTAGGATCTATGGTTTCAAATGTTTTCCCTGTTGTTGTTTTTTTTTTTTTTTTAAGAAAATAATAATAATAACAATTATATTTAAGTCATAACAAAAGAATTAGGCCGAGTCTTTTCAAGTATTACACCGATGAAGAATATAATGATCGAGAAAAAGTAAGGATAATGTAAGAAAAATTGAAGAAATTAGAAAGCAAAAGAAAGGATATTTTTTGCTGAGAAAAAAAAGGGGACTAGAGGAGTAAATGTCCATACACATGATATCAAAGTAATTAAAAAGTAAGGATAATGTAAGAAAAATTGAAGAAATTAGAAAGAAAAAGAGAGGATATTTTTTGCTGAGAAAAAAGGGGGCTAGAGGAGTAAATGTCAGTACACATGATATCAAAGTAATTAATATAATATATAAAGATGAGTAATATATGACCAAACAATATAAAAATATTGACAGAAGTATCATTATGGGTATTTATTTATTTTTACTTCCAAACCAAAAATTCTCCTAAATAATAGAGTTGTTTGCAAACAGTTTCTCCCCTTTTTACATTTCTAATCATTTTTATTACCATGTCTCTTATAAAATTTAAACTAAAAACCAATTCAAATCATAAAAAAGGGTTTCAACTCTTCTAGAAAGACGCCATAGACTTTATATGGTGAATGGTTAGAAACAAACACTTTGAATAAAACGAAGATTATCTTGAAGACTGTAGAAACTTTTTGAGTTTTGAAAGATGTATAAACGAGGTTTCGTAGTCAAGTCGAAGAAAGAAAAGTGCAAACAAATATACACACACACACCCACACCCATAAGAAACAAATGATGTGTATGATCAAGGTTATCAAATCCAGTACCAAATGAAAGCACCAAAAAAGGGAGATAGAACATCTAACGACGAACAATACGAAAGCAGAAAACCAAAAATAAAAATAAAAAAAGAAACAAGAAAAACAAGAAATTATGCATGATAAATACTTAACCTGAGACTGAATCAACAAAGTCCCCATTGATGAACAGCTTCGTGAATTTTATGCTCGGCATCTTCACAGATGACTCATTATTATCAATACTACCCATCTCTCTCTCTCTCTCTCTCTCTCTCTCTCTAGCTTCTTGTGTTTGGTTTCCTTGTTATAAGCTGAAGACAACAAGCGGCGCCTCTAAGTTTAAACTCTATTACATAGGCACAGTAAATGACAAAACATAGTCAAACAAAAAAAATATGACATATTTTTGTTATGGTATTTTTTCCGTGGTCAACTTTTGAATTTGGAATAAGATATAGTTTGACAACCTATACGGTATAGAGTAGGGCCAGCAATTTGGACACGAAACGATGATACGAAATGAAAACTACACAAAATAAACAGGTTTAGACTGCACGTTTATTAATTGTGCCATAAATGAGTTGGCACGAATAACACGAAAATAAACGGGCTGTATTCGTGCTAACATGCTAAACACGCCTTAATACGTTTAATTAAAAGAGCCCTAAACGTGTTAACACGGCACGACACGACCCGTCCATTTATAACACATTTAAACTTAAAAATAAAAATATTTGAAATATTTATAGTAGGTTAGTATTAATTAGATATTGTGTTTTTGTTAATTTTTTTTATTGGCTTTTTTAAAAAAAAATTAAAATTTTAATTTTTTTTTAATTTTTAGTTAATTGGGTCATAAACGTGTCATATGCGTGTTGTTATCGTGTCAACCCGTTACGGCACGTTTAATAATGGTGTTAATCGTGTCGTGCCGTGTTACACGTGCCATAGGCGTGTCGTGTTCGTGTTTGCATTTCTGGCACGTATATTAATCGTGTCGTGTTTGTATTTGGGCTAAACGTGCCGTGCTGTAAACGTGCCGGCACGAACACGATTATTGCCACCCCTAGACTACTATAGAGCAATTTTTTACGTTGATATATTACGTACAAGCTTTGACAAACAAACAAGCAAACAAAAAAGTCTTGATGCCGAATAGAATATTTTTTAAAACAAATTTATATAACTATTTATTAGGGCATATCTATTTTTATTATTTTATTTCAACTTTAGATTTAGAATTATCTCGTTAGATTATTTTTTTTCTTAGCTTAGTTTTCTATATCTTAGATTTATAATTCTAATCTAAAGAGTTAATGAATGATAAATATTAAGTTTACAGTTTCTTTATGTTGAATTCTTGTTACCCTTCTGATTTTGTTTCTTCTCATTCTAATTTTCTTCTTGATTCTGCTTTATTTCTTTGTGTGGTTTTGTTCTTCTTTCTAAATACTATCTTTGTTCTAAATATATCTCGGTCCTACATAAAGTTCATACGATTCTATTATTAGGGAAAGATAATATTATCTTTTATTCTATAATATTTGTAATTTGTCAATTTGTTCTTATGAGCTATTAGGACCACAATTTCAGTTATGAACAGTAAAAATTCTCACACGCTACAGTAACAAAAAAAAATTTTACCACAGTAAAAAGTTCTCACATGCTACAGTAAAAGTGGTTCCCACCACTCTTCCAAACACCCACTAAAATTTGTAATTTGTAATTTAATTTGTTCTTATGAGCTATTAGGAAACTTTCTCAAATTTGAATTATTATACCAGTGTATATATATGTTATTACTCGATGGAAAAGGCAGGCCATAATTTTCTAAATAAAACATCTATTGTGCTATTTTACATTATTACATTATGGCATGCTTATTTTAATTTTTGCTGTTGAACAAATTGGCTTGTCCTAACTCAATTCGTGAATCCATGAAATTCAATATGCAAAATTCGAACAATGATTGATTGAGATTTTTTCAATTAGAAAGTTTTGAATTGGATTGTGGATTTAGATTTTTTCAATCCAAAGGTTTTGGATTGAATTGTAGATTGACCCCATATTTATAAAATCCAATATGTGAACACTCTTACTTCCACGAATTATATCTCATGGAAGCTTCAATTTCACAGTCTATTTATAGGATATGATCTTTTGATTAACAGGATATGATCTCTTTGGTTATGTTAGATGGACCCAAACCTCGTCCACTTGCTACCATAACTACCAATGGCACCACTTCTCCTAATCCTAACTGTACCATCTAGGTCATCAAGATCAACTCATCTTTAATGCCATTGTTGGTTCTCTTTCTCTTACCATAATTCCCTTTGTTGCACAAGCCCGTACTTCCCGTGGGGTATGGACAATTCTAGCCAACATATATGCTAAACCGTCGCGTGGCCGCAGCAAACAAGTCAAGCAACATATGAAACAACCAACCATGGGTTCTGAAAGTGCCAATGAATTTCTTCAACATGTCAAAGTCCATGCAGATGAACTAGCTATACTTGGTGCCCTAATAGATGAGGACGACATCATAGAGAAACTTCTCGATGCACTTGGTGATGACTATAAAGAATTTGTTCATGTCATTCAAGCTCGAGACACTCCAATCACTTTTGAGGAACTTCATGAGTTAGGAGAAGAAAGAAGGAATTTTTTTTTTATTCTTTTGGCCACCTTTTTATTTAAAAAGCTTTCTTTTTGGGGTTTTTTTTGGCAATTTTCACGACTTTAGGGTAAAAATGAATTAAATTTTTTTGTCTCCTCCAACTATAGCTGCTGTGTGTCCCCCATTTTTTTTTAAACAGTCATACCCATAAATTTTGCATTTTAGAAATACTCCCAACTGCACAAAATTTTAGAGACAAAATTTACATCAATATTATCTGTAAACATTTTATTTTATCGTAATTTTACAAAGTATGATTTATTAAAAAAAATCCATTCTAAGTAAATTCTAGATTTAAGTAGATGAATTTTTTCAAACATTACAGATTACTACTGTACATTAAGTCCAATGGTCAAGCCCACCATTGTGTGTATTGTTCTGAGTATTGTTGCTAGTCCTGGATGCTCTCTATGACAGTTAGGTATTAATAATGCCTTTTTGTAGGACCATCTTTCGAGGAGGTTTATATGGTACAACCACCAGGTTTTGTTGGTAAAAGATTATATCTCTCATGTGTGCAAGCTTCGTAAGCCATGGGCTTAAACAAGTGCCCCGTGCTTAGTATTATAAGCTCTGCAAATTTCTTATAGCCTCGGGATTTGTCAATTCTCCTGCAGATATTTCTCTCTATCTTCAACACAGGTGGTGATCTTATCTATCTTCTCATTTATGTCGATGGCATTTTCATTACAGGTGACGACGAGGATACAATCCAATGCTTTGTGGATTTATTAGTTCAACGATTTTCTCTCGAAGATCTTGGATCCCTTAATTACTTTCTAGGAGTTGAAGTTATTCTCACAGACATGGGCTACTCTCCTCTCAGCAACGTTACATTCAGGATTTACTTGCTTGCACCAAAATGACAGACTCCAAACCGGTTGCCATGCCTCTTGCCACAAGCCAATCTCTTATGCTACACTCTAGTTCTGCGCTCGACCCCACTGAATATAGGGCCATTGTGGGTAGTCTTCAATATCTCTTCCTTATTGTAATTCCCGTGAATTTTAAAGTAATATTAGTTATGTTAAATTTAATTATTAAATGTGTCAAGTATGATTTTGATATTAGTTTCAGTCGTTCAAAATTTTGTTGTATTTGTTATATTTAAAAATTTGATTTTTGGTTTTAAAATACTAAATGATATTTTTACACCATATTTTCTCATATTTACAAAAATACCCTTGAGACCCTTTTTGTTTTTTTCTCATTTCACTCTCTCTCTTTGACTCTCTTCTCTCTCTTGTTCTTTCTCTCCCGTGAGGCTCTCTTCCCTCGCTTTTTCTTTGAATTTCTCGCTAGTTTGGGGCAAGGAATCGAAGTTCAAACTACAAAATCTTCTTCAAAAATGTCCATTGAGGTTAGTTCTTTCTTTCTTTCTTTTTCAAAACTTCAACCTTTATTTTCAAATTTTCAAATTTTCCTTGAATGTTGAATCTGAACCTTCTGGAGCTCAAATAATGTTCAATTTGATTTATGGAATTTGTTTCATAGTGAATATGAACTTTGTTTGAGCAAAAAACAATTTAACAAAGTTTTTATATTTTTCTTTGATTTTCAAATCAAAAGTGAAATTATGTTTAAATTTAGGAATTTTGTTGCTAAAAGGTTTAGACTTGTTTCCTACATGTTTTCTGGGCTTGAAATGGTGGAAAATAGGTTTAAATTTGGGTTTTGAGCCTGGGAAAGCCGATGCTCGAAATTTGAAAATTTTCAAATTTTGATAGTTTAGCAAGCCAAACTTAACCTTTGGCATGTCGAATTCAAACAGTTTGGTAGGTCGGACTCAAATGGTCGGTAGGCCAAATATATGCAGTTTGGCAGGCTAATTGAGCACCATGAAATGATATTTTTACTCTCAGTTTTCAATGTTTAATGATTTAGAAATGTTTTAAAAAGGATTGTGATTTTGTGTCACGATTATTTTGAGTCAAAAAGGTATACTGATAATTAAATTAATATAATAATATTTAATGAACGAAATTTCTGACTTTAAATGCAAATTTTAAGGTTTTAAACGTTGATGGAAGTTACTTTAAATTTTATTGGAGCTAATGGTCTTGAATTTTCAAATGAGATAGGATATTTTCTATCCTTTCTTTGGTAGCCCCTTTCATAAATTGTTTCGGCCAAAGTTTAATTCTTAAATGAATTTTTAAGAATGATTTCTGATTGATATTGAAATTATTTCTATGCATTTAAGGAATTATAATTTGATATTCTTTTCGATTTCTAAAACCTATACTATGATGTTTTATCCAGTTCTATAGAAGTAAGTATTTTTATTGACTTGTTAAAACTTGAAATTTATTTTAGTAAGAATGATTTATGAACAATTCTTTTACTTATGACTATTTGTTTTAAACAACATTTTTTTAATTGATTATCTTACTGAGCCTTCCGTTTACGTTTTACTTGTTTTTAAAATTTTCCTCCCAGGTTTGAAGAATAAAGAGCATGAGTAGAAATAGTATTTTTCTTTGAAACTATTGTATGACACGTGTACTGTTCGACTTGTCTCAATGTTGTTGTCGTCTGTGTTAGCTACAAAGCCTAATTTAAACTATAAATGATGATTTTTTAGTAGTCTTGTATTATTGTTATTATTTGCATTTAATTATCTACCAACTTTCGTGGTAAGCATCTACGTAATGGTGACTACCAATGAGATTTTGATTGAACAATTTAATTTACATTTATTTACTTTATGTTTATTTACTCTGTTTAACTACTGTATTTAATTTAATTTAACGATCTCCTTTTACGGGTCATTACGTTTATGCGACATGATATAGCTTATGTGGTCAATAACCTTTCTCAGTTCATGCTCCGCCTCACTACTAGTCATTGGGCTACTATGAAACGTCTCCTATGCTATTATTGTAGTACTTCAGATCATTGACTGTTATTCTATCATGATTCACCTTTTTCACTTCATGCTTTCTCTGATGATGCTGATTGGGTTGGAAACAAAGATGACTACATATCTACCACTGCTTACATTGTGTTCCTTGGTCGAAATCCTATCTCTTAGAGTTCTAAGAAGCAACGCACTGTTGCTTGCTCTTCTACAGTGGTTGAAAATAGATTGGTTACCGCCACAACTATTGAGATACACTAGGCATGTTCTCTCTTGTCTGAACTTCATGTTTTTCTTTTGCAGTCACCGATGATCATGACAATATTGGTGCCATTAATTTGTGCTCTAATCTACTACTTCACTCTCGCATGAATCATGTTGCTTCGGATTATCACTTCATTCGTCAACAAATTCAAACCAGCGCTCTTCGTGCTCATGTATGATACGAGGATCAATTAGCAGATGTCCTCAAAAAACTTCTTCCGCCTACTCAATTTTTTACTCTTAAGACCAAAACTGGACTCTCTGATCGGAGCTTCTTCTTGTAAGGGCATATTAGGAAATTATAATATTATCTTTTATTATTTAAAATTTGTAATTAGTGAATTAATTTGTAACTTGTAATTACTTTATTCTAAGAAGTGATTGAGAAACTCTCTCAATTTTAAATCATTGTACAATTGTATGTATATGTGACTACTCCGACGGAAAACGGAAAAGGGAAAAGGCAGGCCAAACTTTTTTATCTAAATAATATGTTTATACTCATCTGGTCTTTTTTCTAACCGTTAGCGTAAAATAATAGCAAGAAAAAGGCCAATTATTTATGGGGTTCCCAGCTCATTTTTTAATCACTATTAAAAGCTAGCTCATATTTTGTTTCACTTAGTTATGATTATCATTATTCTGTTTCACTTAGTTATGATTATCATCCTTGCATTTTATGATACGAATTTAAATTTAAAAATCCCCACGTTTTCACATGATTTTGATTGGTCAGTTGGGCAAGAGATTTTTATCAATTTTTTATTTCTTATTATAAGGAGCATCAATCTGGAAGCCCTTGTAAATTCTCTGGAGATGACGATGGAGCTTGGAGATTATTATTATTACTGTTATTATTATCATCATCATGAAATGGAGATCAATATTGTTATGGAGCCGTGTGCTTGCACTCCATATCACAGAACGTGAAACCAAACGGACCGGCCTAGTATATATATTATCATCAAGTGACCGAGTCAGAAAATTTGTTCAAAAAAGGGCTCGAGTTAAAATAAAACTTTAAACCAAATAAATAATGTAATAAATGTAATCGTATTATGGTTTGTATTTCTTTTTTTTTTTCTTTTTATCAATCTATAGATATATTAATTATTACAAAGTTATGTAGTATTGTATGATTGTTTTTTTTTTTTTTGGTATTTCTATTTATATTATGGGTACAAGCAAAAAAAAAAGAGAGAGAGAGAGAGAAATTACAGCAAATAATACAATTTTAATTTTTAATGTAAGTAAATGGCACATTTTAAAAAATATTTAAGTACAAAGTACTTTTGCAATTACATGCTTTTGTTAAACATTTGAATTTTCAATTTTACACCCTTCTTCTTTTTCTTCTTCTTTTTTCCTTTTTTGTTTTTTTTTTTTCGTTCTATCTACTGCTTTGTGTTCTTCTCTATGTCATTATATATAAAAGTAAATTTTGTTTTGATTTAAGGGGACTATTTACTAAATGCAATTATATTTTGGTCTATTTATTTTTGTTCATAATTAATAATGGTCTAATTCCCTAATTCTTCTAAAAAAGAAATGAGGTAGAATTAAAAATAAGAACTAAGAGTATAAATAAAATGTTCAAAAACTATTTGCATCAAATTTGAAATTATAAAAAATTAGAGGAAAATAGGGAGAATTGAGAAAATTTATAAATTTTAAAATATATGATGAGACTACTGTTTTGAATTATAAAAAAATAAGGAGGGCCTGTATCAGAAAGAGTGGGAAAATAAGAATTAATGAGATATATGACCTAAAATGATATCATTAGAATATGTAATTATATAATACATATTGTTATGTATTGCATTATGGTTATTTTTAAAATATTTTAAAAATTGTGGAATTTTAATTTCACCATGATAATTTGGTCCAGTGTAGTTTTTTCCATGCGTAATAATCATATACATAAGAGCATAGAAAACAAAAACAGATTTTAAAGAATAAAATCTTGGCAGGCAAGAAGTAAAAAACTGTTCCTAATTTATTACAATTTCATTTTTTGAAAAAGAAAAATCTTCCCGGATTACCTATGGCAAAACTGATCCTTACAAGCCGTAAAAATGATAATATAAAAACCATATATTTTTCCTCTCAATGTTTTCCAAAGGAAGCTTGTGTAAAATGCATATAGTCTTCAACCGTTTCATTATATACATACATACATATATATATATATTAAATAAATTAGTTATATAAAATATTCTTGAACATTTTCTTAATAACTATAGATGTGTATGCCATCTGTAGTTGTCCATCAATTGGTATGGCTCACACGTTCGTCTAATAATTGTTTCTCCAGCCAACATGCCACTTTATAAAACTTAATAACCAAAACAGGATCAGATATATAACAACCAAAATGCTGTACAACACCAAGTTTGATTGTCGGCTTAGAATTTTCTCTGCTCTCTTTCTTCTAGCTTGTTTGTTTTTTTTGTTTTTTTTTTTCTTTGTGGAGAAGTACTTTCCAATACGCTTGAGCCTTCTATATTATTGATTGTTTAATTTCAAGAAACACATTGCTAGTACTGGCTATTGCTTCCCAAGTCAGACAAACTTGTTCGTCAGCAGTATTTTTAATTTTTTTGCCCCTGTTGCGGCAATTTTCTTCCTTATTATAAACATAAATATTTTTTTTAACTTTTATTTTTAGGGAGTTGTAGATAATTCTCATAATTCCTTATTTGCCAAAACAACCTATGATGACTTTTTTGAAGAAATAAGATCATCACTAAAATTAAGCCCACACGCGAACCAATTCATAATTAAACCCACATGGCTGAGCTAGCTAGTTCACTATTGGCCTTTAGGCCGTAGATCCCATATATTTCCAAGCGGCCATAGCTAAAGTAACTATGACGGAGACTTGCTTTAATTATTCCAATCCTTAATAAATTCACTCAAAAATTCTTTTAATTTCACGATATTTAGGCCAAGTTTTTTTGGGTCCACGATGAGTGTTTCGTTTGATTTTTGAGTGTATTTAGGAACGTAATTAGAATTATATAGTTAAAAACCAAAATACTATAGTATAAAAGAGCTTTACATTAGAACAAGTTTAGATCTGCTGTCTTATTTTCTTGTCCCTTTAGCTGTCCCTCTTAATTAAATTTTGACGCGTCGTTTAAATTCAACAACCTAAATACATAAATAAGAACTAAATATTAAAAGTAATTAAGAAATTCATTTATGTGTCAATATTTAATGGAAGGACAGCCAAAAGAACAGAAAAATGGGACAGCAAATCTTGACTTATACTATAGCATAATTTTGCTTTACACAGTAGCACGTGACTTTACACTATAGCAGTTTGGAATAAAAAGTTTTAACGATATCACCATATAAAGCCCGTGAGAAATACATAGCCCCACTTCGCCTGCTATAATGTTGTCTTTCTTTAAAGCCAATAAAAATGGGGAGAAATTTCATAAATGCCATATTTTAATATTTACTTTTAATAAATGCTACGTATGTTTATTTGTTGCATAACTTACATGTAATATGAATGATAGTGTGACATAAACAAACACAACTTTTAAAAGCATGGCATAACATGTAAGTTTCTCTAAAAATGGTGAAACAATTACATGGTTTTTTTTTCTTGTGCAAATTAGCCTTTGTACATGTTACACTAGCTATTTTATAGTTATAAAAATAATAATGATGGGATTTTAAGATTCAGTTTTGTTGCATATTCAACAATCTTGTAGTGCAGCCATGTGAGCAAGATATTTTGCACCTATAACAGCCAGCGTTCTGCACACCGTTACTTTCCAGTACGCTTGAGCTTTCCATATTATTAATTGTTTAATTTCAAGAAACATATTGCTAGTACCGGCTATTGCTCCCCAAGTCAGACAAAATTGTTCGTCTGTAATATTTTCAATTTTTTTTTGCCCCTGTTGCTGCATTTTTCTTTCTCATTATAAAGATAAATGCTTTGTTTTTTTATTTTAATTTTTATTTTTAGGGAGTTATAGATGCTTAAAATATTTCCTTATTTGCTAAAACAGATCATGATGACTTGTTTGAAGAAGCACGATTATTACTAAAATTAAGCCCACATGCAAACCAATTCACAATTAAACCCACATGGCTAAGCTAGCTGGTCCACTATTTGCCTTTAGCCCGTAGATCCCATATATTTCCAAACAGCCATAGCTAGAGTCACTAGGACAGAGACAGGTTTTAATTATTCCAATCCTTAATAATTTCACTCAAAAATTCTTATAATTTCACGATGTTTAGGCCAAGTTTTTTCAGTCTACGATGAGTGTTTCATTTGACTTTTAAGTATGTTTGATAACGTAATAATAATTATATAGTTAGAAATCAAAATATTATAACATGTGAGAATTTTACATTTTTATTTTCGTGTCTCTTTGGCTATTCTCTCAATTAGATTTTGACACATCGTTTAAACTCAACAATCTAAACACAGAGATGAGATCTAAATATTAAAAGTAATTAAAAAATTCACTTATGTGTTAAAAGTTAATTAGAGGGACAACTAAGGGGATAAAAAAATAAAACAGCAGATCTTAACTCACACTATAGCATAATTTTACTTTACACAGTAACATATGAGAGTTTTACATTATAACAGTTGTAACTAATAAGTCATAAGGATGTTGGAAAATAAAACCTGTGAGAAATATATAGTCCTATTTTGCCTGCTGCAATGTTTTCTTTCTTTAGACCCAATAAAAATGAAAATTTTTTATAAATGTCATCTTTTAAGATTTACTTTTTATAAATACCATATTTATTCATTTATTGCATAACTTAAATATAATATAAATGATAGTGTAGCATAAATAAACACAATTTTTAAAAACGTCGCATGACATGTAATTTTTTCTGAAAATGGTAAAACAATTACACGGTTTTTTTTCCTCATGTAAATTAGCCTTTGTACATGTTACATTAGCTATTTTCAGTGGGGACTAATAATTGTAAAAAATAATAATAATGGGATTTTAAGATTCAGTTTTATTGCATATTCAACAAACATGTAGTGCAGCCATGCGTGCAAGATCTTCTGCATACTAGCATACAAGCTTACTACCAAACAAACATATTCTTCCTTAACCTATAACACAGCCAGCATTCTGCACACCATTACTAGCATCCTTTCACATGTGATATGAACAAGGAAGTACCCTTCACTATATCGTTCGGCAGCCTCCGTAAAGCTATACATCTATATATAGAGTTCTCAAAGCCAAGGAGAGTTATGAATAGGAGTGATAACGGATTTAACTTGGAGATACTTGTGGAGGGCCTCCAAGCCAAGATCTTTCCCGAACCCACTCATCTTATATCCTCCGGCAGGGCAATCCTTGTCCAGTGCAAAGTAGCAATTGATCCATATGACGCCGGCACGGATTGATCTTGAAACAGTGTTGGCCACATTCAAGTCCTTCGTAACAACGCCTGCTGCTAGTCCGTATTTGGTGTCGTTTGCTCTCTGTATCGCCTCCTCGATAGTCCTGTAAGTGAAATGGAGATCGCTTTTATGTTATGTGGGATTCAACTTTTCCCCCTAAAGATCAAAGGAGATAGAAGAGCAAAGAAACCGAAGATTTTTACTCACTTGAACTTCGAAAGCGCCACAACAGGACCAAATATTTCATCCTTTACAATCAACATGTCCTCCTGATCAGCAAATATAATGAATGTGTTTTAAAACAAAGAATCAAGATCAAAGGCATCATGTTTGACACTGATTATTCCATGTATATGAATTGAGCACTTTTGAGGAAATTTGAAAATGTACCTTAACATCAGTGAATATGGTTGGTTCAATGTAATATCCTTTGTTTCCTATTGGCTTACCACCTGTTAACAAAGTGGCGCCTTCTCTTTTTCCGTGCTCAATATAGCTTAGGATTTTCTCAAACCGTACCTTGTCAACCTGTAATTTATCATTATTTGAATACATAAATCACTGACTAATTTCAGAATGTTAAAATTATTAGTGCATGCGTGTAATGCGCCTTGTCAACCCGCAATTCGTCGTCTTTTGTATCACCTGAGGACCATAGCAAACGTTAGGGTCAAAAGGGTCTCCAACAGTCCAAGATTTTGCCTTGTCAACTAACTTCTTCACAAACTCATCATAAATCCCTTCTTGGACATACAAACGAGAACCCGCCGAGCAAACTTCTCCCTAGAAGAAAATACAAAAGAGAATAACAAAAATCACTATTGCAAGGTGGACATATTCAGATAAGTAAGATCTCAAAATGAAAAGGTTTACTCCTCAGTACTTCACCTTGTTAGAACAGAACCCAAGGAGAGCAAGGTCAGAAGCCATATCTATATCAACATCATCAAAAATTAAGATTGGTGACTTGCCTCCTAATTCTAGCACAACTTGTTTCAAATTGCTCATTGCCGCTGCTTTCATTATTTTACGCCCTACCTCTGTTGAGCCAGTAAAACTTACCTAAACCAAAAATTAAACCATGCTCAAAAGTCAAATACTACACTAGTATAATCGAGTTTTTTGGGGTCTACTTTAATCTTTTTTTAAACAGGTAAAGATTACCATGTCAATGTCCATATGAGAGCTGATGGCGGCACCTGCAGTTGGTCCAAATCCAGTCACCACATTGAGCACTCCATCAGGTATACCAGCCTAATTAGCAAAATACAAAGTAAAATTTAGAACGGACAAAATCTTGGAAACTAGGAAATATATATGTAGCCAAAGGGTTCATTTTTCTGCTCCCGAACTGCAGGCTGCGTGACAACTTTAGCTCTCAAATTGTAATCCAAAACACTCCTAGAACTTAAATTATGTTTCATACTTCAAAATGGCCCTGTCATCGAAAATATGAACAAAGTTCACCATATCTCGTGATGAGCACATGGTGAATTCCGCCATAATTTTTTGAAGGATTTAGAAACTGCAAATGTTGAAGCGCAAGTGTGACAACCCATGTGTGACAACCCTTATAGTTTGGGGCAAGGGTAAAACTAACCAATCTTGTTAAAAAAATATATACCAGCTTGGCTAGATGAGCATAGTAGAGAGCTGAGAGTGGAGTCTGCTCAGCAGGTTTGACAACCATGGTGCATCCTGCAGCCAAGGCGGGGCTAGTCTTTATGAAAAAAAGGCTGCTTGGGAAATTCCAAGGGATGATTTGACCCACGACTCCAATGGGTTCAAGCAATGTGTAGGCTTGAAGCGGGCGAGACATTTTCAGCACCTCGCCATGGATTTTATCTGCTGCACCGGCGTAGTACCGGAGACATTTTGCTGCTTCGGGTATTTCCACGGTCTTTAAAGAACTAAACAATTTCCCGGCATCAAGGCTATCCAGAATGGCTAGTTCCTCAATGTTTTGGTCAATTAAGTCTGCAAACTTCATCATAATCCTTGCCCTTTCCTGATCATTGTTCAACAAAGATAGACTTTGATTTAGTGGTCATTGGCACTTTGTGGGAGCAGTGATGTCTATACAAAAACGATCAAAGATAACATCAATCATTTTCTAAAATAATTTAAGTACAGGGGGCAAGCTAAAAGAAATGAACTACTAATGGAAACAAAAGCAAAGAAGTATACATTTCAATTTTCCTTTTTTCACGCTAGATTGACAACTACGTGAAACAAAAGAGCAACAATATCCCATTTCAAGAAAAAAGAAGAAGAAAAGATAGTAACAGTATCAAGAGAAGAGTGAAACAGAATTATACATACAGAGCCAGGCATGCGGGGCCAAGGACCATGGTCGAAAGCGGCCCGTGCTGCTTTCACAGCCAAATCAACGTCTTCCTTGTCTCCTTCTGCAATATTTGCTATTACCTCCCCGTTTCTAGGATCGATTGTCTCAAATGTTTTTCCTTTTGTTTTTTACCATTAAAAAAAAAATGAAAAAAAACAGTTGTTTAGATATCCATATATCAAGTACAAAAGATGGCAGTTTAGGTATCCGTATATTCAATCAAGGACAAAAGATGCAAATACAGCTCATGAATCCTAAGAAGGGACTTTTGTGACAATCATAATCTCTTAGTCGAATTTATCTCAACTTCTTAACCAAGAGAGTGGTGATTTGAAATAAAACAAGAAAAGGTTGCAGTACAAAATTTCCTGAAAACATGTTAAATCAAAAGTTCATACGTAGTGACACAAGTAGACGCTACAGATTTTTTGGTGTAAAACTCAAAAATAAAATTGTGTAGGCTTAATCAAAGTGGACGATAGCCCAATTAAAAGTATGGCCGACGCAAAAGTTGGGTCCCAAAGGGAAGGTTGTTGTAAAAATTAGAATCCGTTAACTCGAATATCCCCAAGCCAAGAGAGTGTCAATACAAAATGATACAAGAAAGGATAAGTTTTGTAGTCTTACGTTGCCTAGAAGATGTTACAAGTAAAAGTCCATAAATAATGACATGATCTCTAAAACAGTGCAACTTTATACCCAAACAGACAATATCCTTCTAAGTGAGAGTATGAATCGTTATAAACAACTAGCACTTTTATGTGAGCCCCAATGTATTACAAACTAGAAGTCCTAATTTTAATGTGAGAATTGTGTTCACTTTCAATAGAAAATTTATTACATGATAGTCCACACAATTTTATGCGTTTTCTTTAACCTCTCTAATCTCTTCATAGTTTGATGTCCTCTTTATATATAAGAAAATAGGACAACCGATTTTTACTAAGTGTTACATCCACAAATTAATTTTGTTCCGATCCCTCCAAGAGGGGGACTTCCAAGTCCTATGGCAATCTTAACGGAAAGGTCAATCCCCGTAATCCTTATCCTAAGACAACAATTCTTCACGGTATTAAATTAGCTCCACACCTTAACTTAGTAGTTTTACAGTCGATATCAGAGCCAACCCCATCCCATCTTCAGCTAACACTCTTGGGTGAGGTCCAGTAGTTACATTCAGTATCAAAGCTATTGTCCAACCAAAACCATGATCAACAAAGACATAATAGTCAAATCCCTTTGGTCAAACCTGCAGAAAAATAGAGCCAAAGAAAGAAGGGACCAACTTGGCTCTTAATCATCTGCAGAAGCTTGTCCAAGCAGAGGTTTCTTTTTTCGTAATTTAATTTTCAAAGAAAAACATTTTAAAAGATCTAAATACATAATTAATGAAATCCCATATGAGAAAATCAAAGAAATTCAGTTGCCACACAATTTCCTCTTCCTGCTTTTAGCCTTTGAGGAAGTAAAGTGTGCAAAAGCATGAGGAGATAAGGATTAGTTGAGAGATAAAACCTGAAACTGAATCAACAAATTCTCCATTGATGAACAGCTTCGTGAATTTTATTGTCGGAGTCTTCACAAAAGGCTCACTAGTACCAGTGCTCTGGCTACGACTTCCCATCTCTTTCTCTCTCCAATCCTTGTCTCTCTAATTTCCTTCTAGTAAGAATAGTTTCTCTCTAGTTTTTCAAGTCTGGATAACTATCACACACTTCATGGAATATAAAAGCAAGTGCGCACTGACTTGAGCAACATAATTAAAACTATATAATTTACACAATAATACGCACGACTAATAATACTAAAGAAACAATCAAACTAAGTGGCATTATAATTTCTTTAGCGTAAAATAAGAGCAAAGAGAAAAGTAGAACCAGCGAAACAAATTAGTATGGCACTTTTGCCCACTACTTTAAGAGGGTGTTTCGGAGTGGTTCCATTGTTTAGTTTTCACCATAAACTCAATTATAAACAGTAAAAAGCTTTCACATAATACAGTAGTAATAAAAAAAATTGCTATAATATAAAACTCTCACATGCTATAATAAAAATAGTTCTCACTACTAGTTCCTACCATCTTTTCAAACACCCACTAAATTTTTTTTTTAATATCATCCTAGCACTCTCTCTAGTTTAAGGTAACACTAACAAAGTCATGGTACTGTTTGAATAATATTAAACATGTTATCTGTGGTCTTGGAAAATATTATTTAGTTCCCGTCTGTTTTTTTTTTTTTTTTTTACATAAAATGTCCAATTTATCCTTTTATTGGATCATTTTCAAGCAACGTTCTGCCTATTTAACTTTCATAGGATCTGCATCATAATTTAGTATTTAACTCTTATGGCTTGAGATTTGTTTAACCATAATTAATAGCATGATATTCTAATTTGTCAATATTTTTTACGTAATTAAAGAGTTCATTATTAATAAAAGGACGATCGATATTTATTCTAAAAGGAACAGAGCAGAGCTATCACAACGGCATTTTGAAAGTCTCAAGTACTCCGCTGTGGCAGGATGGTAAAAAAAAATCTTGTATTAAAATAAAGAAATATCAACGTCTCACCATAGAAGAGCTTGCAATGATTTTATTCGGATAAAAAGGTCGACTTTTGGAATGGTAGAATACTACAACAGAGGTGGACAGTGCGAGATATTTTTTGTTTGCTTTTTTGAAAAGAAAGCCAATGTTACGTTACGTGGCTTGGACGTTGGTAAAAATATCTCATTAAAAAAAGAAAAGAAAGATCGATGGAATTGGTGAGAGTCGTTTTCATGAAACAATAATACCTTTTTATTTTTATAGGTTAAAACCCGTATTTATAAAATAATAAGCTATAATCTAGTGTATAGTGCGTTTTTAATATTAGGACACTAAAAAGGAAAAGAGTGAGAGAAATTTGCTTGCAAATCAATAGCATTGGTAAGAGTCGCTTTTAAGGAAAAAAAAAATCTTCTTATTTTTATGAGTTAAAATTTCATTACTTACAAAACAGTAAGCTATAATCTAATATATAGTGTATTTTTAATATTAGGACTCATATTTTATAATTAGGGTTTTAACCCATAGAGTTAAAAGTTATATAGAAGTATTTTTTTATGAAAAGCATATTATAAGAGTATATGGTACATAAATTTGAAAACTTAACAGAACCCCTACTAGAGGTGTTTTAATTGCATACCACCAGAGAATACACGTTGCATTGAAATCTGAATTTATGTTCATCAAAATTTTGTATTGCATTGACATCTGATAAGATTATTCTAAGTGTAGTTGCATATTATGAAGACTCTCAGTGGGTAATGCAAAAAGGAATTGTTGGCTTCGGAGTCAATAATGATAAACGTAATGCTGAAAATATTTTTGACGAGTATTTTAAGTGTTGTAGACAATCTTGGCATAAGCAACGATGTTATCCCTATCACATTAGATAATGCTTCAGCCAGGACAAAGGCAGTTAGTATGTTGTGTTTGGACCAACCTAGTCCAACAAATGAGATCATACTTAGATAGATAGCCGGACCATAAGTGCACGGTTGCTGGGTTGGTTCAGGCTAATTTAGCCTGTATTTGGAACCAAAGCCCAGCTCGACCCTATTCCTAGGTCGGTCTGTTCCAAGCCTGTAAAAAAAATAAAAAATAAATAAAATAAAGTTGGGCAGGTTTTTGCACCACACCAAGAAGATGGACCACATACAGGCTCATCTTGCCAACATCTAATATTTTTTGAGAAAATTACATATTATGCAATATTTTTAAAAATTATATTTAATTATACCATACTTAAAAAGTTTTATTCCATACTATCATTTTATTATATATTAAGTTTTGTCACAAATAAACACTTGTTATATTTATTAAAAAGTAAATCTTAAATAATGACGCTTATTAAAACTAACATTTTGTATTGAAATTATAAAACATAATTCATCACTATCCCGTTGCAGCTCATCAGCATCTCTACAAACTATAACTCCGAGTGTTTATTTTAGCATTACAAAGAAAAAAGAAAGGGAACAATCCGACACTTGTTGAGAGCCAGTGCGCGGTTCTCTTAGAGCCATGGCGAATTGTAAATAGGAGTCACCACGGATTTCACTTGAAGATACTTGTGAAGACCATCCAACCCAAAATCCCTTCCGAATCCGCTCATCTTGTACCCGCCATACGGGCAATCGCGGTCGAAAGCAAAGTAGCAATTGATCCATATTATGCCTGCACGGATTGATCTTGAGACTGTGTTGGCCACATTTAAGTCCTTTGTCACAATGCCTGCTGCTAGGCCATATTTAGTGTTGTTTGCTTTTGTTATTGCCTCCTCAATTGTCCTACAATAATATAAGTGAATGTGTGTGAAAAAAATATATTATATATAAATAGATGAATACAAATCAAAATAAAATTTCATGTGCTTACTTGAACTTCATGAGCGCCAT
>CAMOHE010045420.1:44630-64713 GCA_946598075.1 Artocarpus hirsutus | reverse complement strand
TAACAATTGATATTATTATTATTGTCATTATTATTACAACAATAATAATAAACCTTACATAATTATTAATGTGTACAATTATTAACTATACACATTCAAAACATTAGAATTCTTGCATCCTTGAACTTGGTGCTCACCATTTTTAATTTATGATATGGAGCTCATGATCATTATTGATCTGGGTTTTTTTTACTGAACTGTTATCACATAAGAATTTCCACATAATCTTAGTACGTTAGAAATTCCACCTTTGCCAAAACATCATCTTTTTTTTTTTGCTCATGCATAAAATTAATAAGTCATAAACTTTGGTTTAGCACATTAAATAATTATTTGTAATTATTTTAATGTACTATCATAACATTACATTATTACATGTTTCATAAATAAAGCACATAATTTTATGCATTCACAACATTAATTATTTCTAAGGTCTTACGGCTATTAAGACCTTTAAATATGCGTGTTAATAAATACAAAACTTGTACTTTCTTAAGTACTTAGCTAAGTTATGAGGGAAAAACCCTCAATTAATTAACGTTTGAATTTTTTGGGTCATTACAGGACGTACAAAGTTCAAGGGAAGAAGGCTGGTGAAAGAGAATATATCTGTTCAATTCGAGCGTATTTTCAATATTCCAGAAAACTCAGACGTAGATAGCATCAAAGCAGAATTTGATGATACGATTCTTTACATAATTGTTGGATCAAAATCTAATATATGGGCTAATATATTTAATAAATGTGAATTAAAGACTATCAATAAGGTTGCCTAATTAAAAGTGATCAATTTAGTTTTTGGGTTTTTAATGTATTATTAAGTATGGGCTCCTATGTGTATAGACCAAAAGGGTAATTACCAATTTTATGATGGGCTAAATTGATAATTAAGGATAATTGCTAGGGTTTAGCAATTATATAAAGGGATTGTGGTCCCCAAGTCAGTACGTACATTATTTTTCTGTTCCCTATCTACAGAAAAATTACAGAGCATTCTGTGAAGGAGGATTTACGTACCAGACTTAGAAGATCCTCAACCAAAAGACTCAAGAATCACATTCAATCAATGGATTTAGGTTGGCTTATGCATCTTATTAATATTCTTGATGATTTGACATGAATGATCCTGGGTGATGATAGTTTTCATCACAATTTTGTTCTAACAATAATTGCTTGTCCAAAGCAAGAGGTGGAAGAATCTGAACCTGCTGATGGCATGAATTATGAAGGTATTGTTCCAAAGGACGACATTGAAGAGAAGAAGGTAGAGAGCTTCAAGGTGTGAAAGTAACCACAGAAGAGAATATACAGAAAAACCGAATGATATCGAAGCAAAAAAGAAAGACGACAACGTGCTTGGCAACGGTCAACAGATGTGTGAAAGCAAGAAGGAAGAAAGTAGCCACATAAAAGCACTTTTAAGCTTCTCTGAAGATATTGTGAGGAGACCGGAAGGTGATCCTAGATATCGAACAAGCGCAATGGACCATTAAAATAATAACGTGCGTTACAAAACTTTCCGACGTAATTTCTATTTTAGATGCAAAATTATAACTAAATTTCATTTTGGCCCTTAATTTTTAAAATATTTCAAAATCAGTCCTCGAACAACTAAGTTGTCTCAAACTAGTTTTTTCATACGACTATTAAAATCTCGACAGAAAAGACATAACCACCTTCTTTGTATTCGTGCCTTAACATCCACTAAATTGTATTTGGTCAGCTGATTGACAGAAGGATTCATTTGAAAAATTTTCATGGATAGGGAAGTTGTTCTAGGATGTTTTAAAAGTCAGTAGTCAAAATGAGATTTATCTTGTAGGATTAAGTAAAACTTTTTTACTTGAATGAATGCAATTTCGTGCATGTAATTTCAAGCATTTACAGAAGTAAAGGTTTAGGGCTAAATAGTTAGAATTGGCTCTGCATATGGAAGATTGAAAAGGATCTTTTGTACACAAAGAAAGCAAAGAATAATAAGCCACCTCCAAAATGGAGTTTAAAAATCCCATCACTGGCCGCCAGGGAAAGGTTAGAATAAAAGAATTCAGAAATCCACAAGGAAAGCTATTTTTACTTTGTTCCATCCTAACTAGAATGTCAGTCCCATGTATGTATAAGATCTAAACACACGGTTTGTTTCCATGATCAAGACACAAGCCATCAGATCTGAGCTTAACTAAGAATTTGATTGAGATCAATGGCAAATTTTCCGCGGAACGAGGTCATTAAATATTCTGCTCTTGGTTCTGGTTGGACAGAGGACTCAAATAGCCATCATCTTCTAATTGATCTTACTGGTACTGATCCAAGAATCTTCACTGCATAACTATATGGTTTTGCAATATCGAATTAGTTACTTTTCTTGTAAATGTTATTGTTTGTTCACTTGATATGGTTTACTTTCTCCTCCATGAAAAGCATAATGGATCTTATTATATTTTAATAGAAAAGTGAAGAAACTAAGATAGTTCTTAATTCTCAGTGATGGAAACGGCCTCAAACCATATATGATGAAAATGTTTCATTGGCATATCTCTAGAAAAAGTCCCATATGTACTGAAATTAAGTTCGGAAACCAAATGCTCAATTTACAAACTCGTAAAACATTCTACATACTACTCAATTGAGAAATATAATATGATTCTACATTCGCTGTGGTTGTCTATATTTTTTTTTTAAGGTTTCGAGAAGGACCAGATCAAAGTAGAACATTTCGAATATGGACGTTTAAAGGTCAGCGGAAAAAGGCTGGAAAATAAGAACAAATATGTTCAATTCGAGAAGATTTTCAAAGTTCCAGAAAACACAGACTTAGGTGCCATCCAAGCAAAATTTGATGGTAATATTCTCAGCATAGCTGTTCCGAAGCACAAGGTGGAAAAGAAAGAACCTGAACCTGATAGCTCAAAGAGCGACGCAGAAGGAAGGACAGAGCCTAAACCAGAAGGCGTAAAGGATCAAGATGTTGTTCCAAAGCATGAGTCGGAGGCAAGGACAGAGCCTGAACCAGAATGTGTAAAGGATCAACATGTTGTTCCAAAACATGAGGAGGAAGCAAAGACAGAGCCTGAACCAGATAACAAGGATGCAGAAGCGAGGACAGAGCCTGAACCAAATGGTGCAGAAGCGAGGACAAAGCTTGAACCAGATAGCACAAAGGATAAAGGTGCTATTCCAAAACATGAGGCAGAAGAAGAGAAAGAACTCGAACCTGTTGGCGTAAAGGATGAAGGTGTTCCGAAACATGAGGAGGGAGAGGAGAAAGAATCGAAACCTAATGGCATAAAGGATCCAAGTGTTGTTCCAAAGAACGGGGCTGAAGAGAAGAAAGTATCTGAATCCGTCGGCGTAAAGACTCAAGTTGTGAATGGTAACACAGAAAAGAACATACACGAAAAACCGAATGACAATGACAAGTTAAAGAAAGGCGACAATGACAAGAAAGAAGATGAGCCTGGTTATTTAAGAAGTGCAGTGGAAACGTTGAGCAAAAACAAAGGAATTATTGCGATGACAGCCATCATATCATTCTCATTAGGGATGTTCACATCTATGAAAATTCGAGGTCGCGAAAAGAAGGCTCCCTAATCCGTGTATCGTTGCTTGTAGCCTCTTCTACATCATGTTATGTAACTTATGCCACATAATTATATAATAATACTCGTATGAACATGTTGGAAAAAATGAATAATAACTATTTTGAGGAGTCATTTTAAGGCTTGATTTTTAGTGAGACTCACTTTGTAAAAGTGACGAGTCTTGGTGGATTTATGTTCTCTATTATGAGGAGATTGAAATCATATATTTATATGCTCAAAATGGTAATTAGGTGAATGAAAAATTGATACTTAAAATATGCCTATTGATATTTAGATTTTATTAGAAAAAGCTTAAATGTGGAGTCTTACATTAGTTAGACATTAAAGTTTGATATGGTTTTTAATAGGTTATACTTTTGTGCTTGAGTATGATGTTGTATCTAAGAGGCTAGATACCCTTAATGTTGGGTTCCTCTCGAACTACGTCACTTTTTTCTCCAAATTCACCTATTGAACTTTAAAACATTGATTTTTTAAATATAATTATTGAATCTTTGTTTGATTTAAGATTATATATAATACTTAGGGATTAATATGAATGTTATTTTCACTTTAAATGAATTTGTATAATATCAAAATCTTGTATATTTTGTCTTAAAGTACCTGCTCAAAAGCTAGAAAAAGATGGAGGAAAAGTGAAAAGCTACCGTAATTTAAGTTGATTCTTTAAGAGTTATTAATAAGCTAATGAATTTATTCTTTTAACGAGGATAACAAGTATTATTTTGTTGAAAAACATGCTTCAAAGTTCAAAGAATGAATATAAAGAAGTATTATAGTTCAAGGGTACGACATGTATGTTTTAAAATTTGAAAGGCATTTTGACACAAGTGATATAGTTTAAGGAGAATTCGTAAAATTTGTCCTGGAAGAAAAGTGAAAAACTACCGTAATTCAAGTTGATTCTTTAAAAGTTATAAATAAGCTAATGAATTTATTCTTTTAATAAGGATAACAAGTATTATTTTGTTAAAAAACATGCTTCAAAGTTCAGAGAATGATAAAGAAGTATTATAGTTCAAGGGTACGACATATATGTTTTAAAATTTGAAAGGCATCTTGATACAAGTGATATAGTTTAAGAAAAATTGGTAAAATTTGTCCCATTTTCAAAACATAGAAGTATCAACTCAAAGTAAATACTTAACTACAAATGGTACTAGAGTGATATTTTTCTTATGATGAAAGACCTAGCACAAAATAATTTGTGAAGAAAAAAACAAAGTCTACCTTGAATTAGAAAAAGAGTGTTTAGGATTTTGGTTTGAACCCAAAATCTTTAGTTCAAAGACTGTAGTATGTGATAGTTTTACACTCGATCTATTTTTTACATTAAGTATTATTGCACGTTAGACTTTTACATTATTCTTAGATTAAAACAATTGGTTTGAGCCAATGTGCCAAATACAATATAAAACTTTTACTTGGCCATTTTTTTTTTCTAATTAAGGTCACGTGATAATCCTACTTAAGGCCTTTTTCTAAAGGGAGCTCGTATGGTAAAATAAGCAATTTTATCCTATTGATAGGTACTTCTATTTTAACCGTTATGATATAACTTTTCAATAGTCTGTTTTGTAAGTATCAAAATCATAAATTTGCAACACACACATGACACATAACTACATCCAATTATAAATCATACCATTAGTTAAAGTAATAATTTTACACATAACTGCATGTCCTATGATAGATTTTGTCTTTTCATATTAGGAAAAAGACAACTTTTTTATCTTTTTTTTTTTTTTTTTGTTGATTTAGGATGGGGCTTTGAACTGTACAATAGAATTATCAGGTGACGGATATCAAGATTTGTATTCAGTAGGAGCACAAATAGGGGCATAATTTATAAACTAAAAAAATCCCTCTTCTCTAATTAGTAATAATATTTTTATTGAGTATGATATATGTGTTTGATAACATGGTATATATAACATAAAATTTGAACATAAACATCAAAACTAAACAAGGTAAGATGAAAGTACTATATTATATAAACTAAAATAAGAAATGATGAGGATTTCATTTCCAGTAAAAAACAATCAACCCCAAAATAGAGTCCCTGAAAAAAAGCCCACAACTTTAAAGATGTTTTACTATTTCATCCGGCACAGTGTACATCCCTCACTGGAATTATTGCCAGGTTATGTATACATTTACTGAAAAAAAAAAAAAATCTTTAAAAAGGGTGCTTCAAGAGAATTTTACCAGGAAGGAAAAAAGTAGCTTCAAGAGAAGCTTCACACATTAGTGATTAACAACCCAAAGTCCAAATTATCCAAATTGAATATAGATATAGAAAGCTCTTGGAATATCACATGTAATCAAATATACATAATCCCATATATGGTATCACATGTAACCAAATATACATAATCCCATATATGGTTTGAATGAAGATGATAAATTTATTAAATTAGTGAAGCATATCTTACAACTACTACACCAATTATTCTTATTGGTCATCAGTAAGACTGAATGGAATGGAAAACAACCTTCATTGACCAATTCCTGAATGTTTCAATCTAAATACCATGATTCAATGTGATATTGAATCTCATTCACATTCTTTTTCACAAACCCCTCTAATCTGATCATATTTAACTTAGGGAAGAGATAGTTCAGGACTTGTGTAGGCTTGAGAAATGGTAAAATCCTACTTGCCAAGAATGAAGAAAGTGGAAAGAAAGTAAAAAATTCTTTGATAGTGATTTCCCCATTTTGCTAAATATTCTTTTGTATGTTAACTAGCTATCGCATTCGATCCCTCATCTACAAATGACCCACAAAAATGTTCCAAAGTAAAACAAAGCAAAGCATCAATTCAAAGGTAACTTTGCCTAATAGGGATCAGATTCCACAAAGCAAATTTATCCACCACATCAGCAAAAAAAGAAAAAAAAAAAAGGAAAAAAATGGCATAAGACCACCCAGAGATGACGAGGGAAGCAGAAGCCTCTTTGAGATTCGTGCCAAAAGTTTTGTTGCACCATCATCCTAAAGGCCCATGTATTCAAAATTATTGTGTGTAAAGGGTAATTTTCCACCTCGTATTGTTTTAAAGAGTGCCTAATCACTTTTGTGAATGAAACTCAACTTTTGTTTTCAGATGTGGTTTAGAATGTTGGACTATAACAAGATATCAAGAACATAAATGAAAAAAAAATTTATTTTTGCCTCTGTTAATACATGGAAGGAAACAAACATATTTTGCTTTTTCCTTGACCTTTTCCAAATGAAAAAAAAAAGAAAAAATTTAAGTTATTTAAGAGAAGAATTAAAACCACAAAGTTTGAACTGCATGCTGTAGTATGTGTTTTACACTGTAACATACTTTTACTTTAAATTATGATATATGAGGGTTTTAGAATGTTAACCTAAACAAGCTAATTATATATAGACATGTTAAAGGCAAGAACAATGAAATGAAATGGCCATATCAATATGCGGTTAAAATTGATAGATTTCTTTCACTAGAGGAGGAGCTCCCTAAACACAGAAATCCTAGATAGCTGAATTGAGAAAGGGTCAATAGCCAGCTTGGGTTTTGAGCTCTGTTGTTAAAGTGGTGGGGATAGATGGAGAAGAATGAGAGAACACAATAGGAAAATAAAGCCGATGCTTTGTCGTGGAACTTTATTCAAAATGTGGGCGCTTTTTGACAAAAAGATGAGGGCCAGGGTTAGGAGGTGGAATCATGTACCTTATTGCAGAGGCATCTCAGCTATGTTGCAGGACTATCTGAGTTAGCGGTGTAATTTTGTCAAAAATAAAAAAAAAAAAAAAAAAAAAGAGCGAGAGAGAGAGAGAGTGAGCAGTGTAGTTTGTCAAAAGCTACCAATGTGTCCATATTTGCTTGCTCCTAACTGTAATAAGCCTATGTTTGGTAACGAATAGTATAAAGTTATTAACAGTTACATAAAGAGTATAAAGTTATTAACAGTTACATAAAAAACAAAAAATTACTATAATATAAAATTTTTACGTATTATAATTTTTAAATTAATATTTTTAATTTTAACTATTTATTCAAACACCTTATTAAACCTAAATCCTTTGGATTCCACCCTAAAAAGAAAGTTCATGACCCCAGTCAATTTCTGTCTTTTTAACGTGTATTACCGTGTGGTAGAGCCACATACTCTTGAGTGGTGGTAAAAATTTGATTTTTATCCCATAAAACTTTTTTAAAAATTTTAGTTCTACCCTTGCAAGAAAAAAATTATAATTATGCCTATGTCTAATTTTACAGAAAAATTATGATTGTCTACCGTAAATAATTGGAATATATAATATTTTCTCTATATAATGAAATACCATGTCTCTCTTTCTTTTCAATGGTCCTCCACTCAAGAAAAAATTCTGCTCCCCCATACCATTATCATGAGGGCTTTAACTAAGAATAGGATTAAAAATCCTAAAAGAAATTTATCTACTTGTGTTATTATCTCTTGAACCGAACTTTAGCTCAAGCCTAAATTTTAATTTATATAGAAGATGGATGTCAAAAACTTAAAGATATATCTCTAGCTCCTTTTATTATTTTTGGGGCCTGAGAAGCTTTTTGTCAGATGTATCATTCAGTCTCTTGTGCTTACTATTATCTCTTTTTTTTTTTCACTTTTTAAATTTAATTCATGGTCTCTTGCATATTTTTATTAAAAATTTCAAAAATATCCAAGGTGGTTCCATCAAGTATTAGAGATTAATAGGATATTTGTTACGATGGTTGAAACTATTAGCTAAAACTGTAAATATCATAGTATGTGATAGCTTTATATAGTAGTAATTTTTTTTTTGTCAGATGTATCATTCAGTCTCTTGTGCTTACTATTATCTTTTTTTTTTCACTTTTTAAATTTAATTCATGGTCTCTTGCATATTTTTATTAAAAATTTCAAAAATATCCAGGGTGGTTCCATCAAGTATTAGAGATTAACAGGATATTTGTTACGATGGTTGAAACTATTAGCTAAAACTGTAAATATCATAGTATGTGATAGCTTTATATCGTAGTAATTTTTTTTTTTTGCTTTTATTTTAATATGTGAGAGCCTTACATTATTTTTGATAAAAAAAATTAATTAAAACCAACTAATATCAAATACCTTAGTAAACGACAAGAATAACGTTTCCGTTGGATTAGTGCAAGATGGCTTGTAAAACAAGCATATTAAGATCATTTGAAGGACAATTCGTACCTTTAACAATTAACCAATGAAATCTGAACTAAGCTTTTGTAACAAATAAAAAAAAGGAAGACAAAAATTATATTGAATTGGCTTATGACTCAACCGACCCATGCATGGAATTTTCAATAATATTTTCTAAATTCTAATCTAACAGATATTATTGTGAATAAAGCAATAGTGAAGTGGCTCAATTCTTATGCATGTGTCAGTTACTTAAAGGAAATAAATTACTCTTTTTAAATTTTCTATTAAAATAAAAAAAGGAAAAAAAAAAAACCAAAAAGAATCGTGAGGTGGATAACGAACCCATAAGGGCGGGAAACCAAAAATATTAATAAAAAAAGAAAGGAAAAAAAAAGGTGTATCAAAACCTTCGCGAGAGAGAATGGAATCTAATCTCTCCCCCACTGCCTCAGCGACTAATATCCAAAACAAAAAAAAAAAAAACAAACAAAAAAATTTTATTCTTTGCCTGAACAAAAATCAAGAAAATAGGCAACGAAAAAATTAAGGCAATTTTTATTACAAAAAGGCAAACTTAATGATAAAGCATAAAAGTATTAACCATTAGATTAATTTTTTAACGATTAACTCTTAGATAAAAATAATCTTACCACGGGTTATAAATTATTAATATAAATAAGTATAAATTACGCGGTTAAAATCATAATTTGATAGGTAAATTTTATACAAAGTAAAATTATTTTTTTTACCCAAAGAATTTTAAATTAAATAATAAAAAATAAAAATAAATAAATGAGAAATACAATTTCGAAAAAGCAAAAAAAAAAAAAATCAAATCACACACCTCAAAAGCAAATCCCACTCCCCGAAAACGGACCTTCCTTCCTTTCCCTTCCCTCCGCTATCAACGCAAAGCGTGTGCTGTCTTCTCTTTGGACCATTTTTCGTTTTTCAAACCCAACAAAACTACTAATTAAAGAACAAAAACGACGATGAGAGGATGAATACGGCGTCGTCTCAGCCCATTAATCCTCCTCCGCCGCAACCACCGAGGGCGATCAGAAGGCTGATCGTCGAAGTCATCGATGCCAAAGACCTTCTCCCGAAGGATGGGCAGGGCAGCGCCAGCGCCTACGTCCTCGTGGACTTCGACGGGCAGCGCCGCCGCACCTCCACCAAGTTCCGCGACCTCAACCCCGTCTGGAACGAGGCCCTGGACTTCGTCGTCTCCGATCCCGACAACATGGACTACGAGGAGCTCGAGATCGAGGTCTTCAACGACAAGAGGTACTGCAACGCCACGGGGACGGCTCGGAAGAACCATTTCCTGGGCAGAGTCAAGCTGCACGGGACGCAGTTCGCTAGGCGAGGGAACGAGGGTTTGGTGTACTTTCCTTTGGAGAAGAAGAGCGTTTTCAGTTGGATAAGAGGTGAGATTGGGCTGAGGATTTATTATTTTGATGAGATTGTTGAGGAAGCTCCACCGCCGCCGGATCAGCAGCAGCAGCAGCAGCCGCCGCCGGAGGATGTTCTGCCGGAGCAACCGAAGTCTCCGCCGAGAGTGACGATTGTCGAGGAAGGCGGCAGGGTTTTCGAGGTTCCTGCACAGATGGACGGCCACGCTCACCCCTTGCCGGAGGTTGTTCACACGGTTCGGTCTGTTGTGGTGATCGAGGAGCCGCCGTCGAATGTGGTGCATTATCATACGGAGTCGATGCCGGAGCCGGGGATGGGCGTTCCGCCGTCGCAGGCCATGGATAATATTCCGGTTCCGGAGGTGAGGAAGATGGAGACTCGGAGAGCTGCGGGAGGCGAGAGAGTGAGGATGTTGAGAAAGCCTAACGGTGAGTACTCTCCAAGGGTGATTTCTAAAAAGTTCGCCGGGGAATCAACGGCGGATCGGATTCATCTGTACGATCTCGTCGAGCCGATGCAGTACTTGTTCATCAGGATTGTGAAGGCTCGCGGCCTTGCGCCGACCGAGAGCCCGTACGTGAAGATCCGATCGTCGAACCACTTCGTGAAATCGAAGCCGGCGATTCACCGTCCTGGAGAGCCGAGGGACTGTCCGGAATGGCACCAGGTCTTCGCGTTGGGACACAACAGGCCTGAAGCAAATAGCGCGACGTTAGAGATCTCCGTTTGGGACTCATCATCCGAGCAGGTCCTCGGCGGCGTATGCTTCGATCTTTCCGACGTCCCGGTTCGCGATCCGCCGGACAGTCCATTGGCTCCTCAGTGGTACAGACTCGAAGGCGGCGACGGGGATCAAAATTTAGGACGAGTCTCCGGCGACATTCAGCTCTCTGTTTGGATCGGAACTCAAGCGGACGACGCTTTCCCCGAGGCGTGGAGCTCCGACGCGTCCGCGCCGTTTGTGTCACACACGCGCTCGAAAGTTTACCAATCTCCGAAGCTCTGGTATCTTAGAGTTACGGTCATGGAGGCTCAAGACCTTCACATCGCTCCCAATCTGCCGCCGCTAACGGCGCCGGAGATCCGAGTCAAGGCTCAGCTCGGATTCCAGTCGGCGAGGACCAGGAGAGGATCAATGAACAACCACAGCGCATCGTTCCACTGGCACGAGGACCTTATCTTCGTTGCCGGCGAGCCATTGGAGGACTCGCTCATCATCCTGGTGGAGGACCGCACGACCAAGGACGCAATGCTGCTCGGTGTCGCCCTAATTCCGGTGAGCTCGATCGAGCAGCGGTTCGATGAGCGCCATGTTGCGTCGAAGTGGTTCGCACTGGAGAGCTGCAGTGGAGGAGGAGGAGGTGGTGGTGGTGGGGGTGGAGGTCCACCACCAGACAGCGGTGGTCCCTACTGTGGAAGAATCCATCTGCGGCTTTGCTTGGAGGAAGGGTATCACGTGCTTGACGAGGCAGCGCACGTGTGCAGCGACTTCCGTCCGACGGCGAAGCAGCTGTGGAAGCCAGCCGTTGGGATTTTGGAGCTTGGAATTCTTGGCGCTCGTGGGCTTCTTCCGATGAAGGCCAGGAGTGGAGGTAAGGGGTCCACCGATGCTTACTGTGTTGCCAAGTATGGGAAAAAGTGGGTCCGCACGAGGACAATTACTGACAGCTTTGATCCACGCTGGAATGAGCAGTACACGTGGCAGGTCTACGACCCGTGTACGGTGCTAACCATCGGAGTTTTCGACAACTGGAGGATGTTCGGCGACATGTCGGCTGAGGAGAAACCCGACTACCGTGTGGGGAAAGTCCGTATACGTGTATCGACGCTGGAGAGCAACAAGGTTTATACGAATTCGTATCCGTTGTTGGTTTTGCAGCGTACCGGGTTGAAGAAAATGGGAGAAATCGAGTTGGCGGTTCGGTTTGCTTGCCCGTCATTGTTGCCGGACACTTGTGCAGCTTATGGGCAACCATTGCTTCCTAGAATGCACTATCTCCGCCCTCTCGGGGTGGCTCAGCAGGAGGCTTTGCGAGGGGCAGCGACAAGGATGGTTGCCATGTGGTTGGGTAGGTCCGAGCCACCTCTGGGGCCCGAGGTAGTTCGGTACATGTTGGATGCCGACTCGCACACATGGAGCATGCGGAAGAGCAAGGCTAATTGGTTCCGAATTGTGGCGGTGCTTTCGTGGCTAGTCGGGTTGGCGAAATGGTTGGATGATATCCGGAGGTGGAGGAACCCGATCACCACAGTATTGGTTCACATCTTATACTTGGTGCTTGTTTGGCACCCAGATTTGATTGTCCCAACCGGCTTTTTATACGTGTTCTTAATTGGTGTATGGTACTATCGGTTTCGACCCAAGATACCGGCCGGAATGGATACACGACTCTCACAAGCCGAATCAGTTGATCCGGATGAGCTGGACGAGGAGTTCGACACCATACCAAGCTCAAAACCTCCAGACATAATCAGGGTCCGGTATGACCGGCTACGAATATTGGCAGCCCGGGTTCAAACGGTTTTGGGCGATTTTGCAACACAAGGGGAGCGGGTTCAGGCCTTGGTCAGTTGGAGGGACCCAAGGGCCACAAAATTGTTCATAGGCGTGTGCTTGGCGATAACAATGATACTCTATGTGGTGCCACCCAAAATGGTTGCTGTGGCACTTGGATTCTACTATTTACGACACCCCATGTTCCGAGACCCCATGCCTCCTGCTAGCTTGAACTTCTTCAGACGGCTTCCAAGCCTTTCAGACCGCTTAATATAAGATTAGAATAGTATATAATAATCATTAGTAGTTTTTTTTTTTAAGATTTTTTTAGATGCATAATTTGTGGAGATGAAGAGAGGGAAAAAAGGGGCTGGAGTTGGGAAAAAGTGGGTCCTTGAATAAGGTTTTGATGGGGACTGAAAAAGGGGAAGAAAGTGGCAGGTTGTCATCGTGTTCTTTTTTTTAAATCTTTTTTGCGTTTGAATTGATTGACTAACTATTGAGAACTTGAAATAAGAGAGAGCAGAAGAAGAGGCAGAAAACAGTTTTAGGTGGGGAGAGCAGATTGAATGCTCTTGAAAAGGAGATCTGAAAAAATGGCAGTGATAGTTTGGCTGTAATCATGTCCCGGAAAGTATGAACATTTGTTTTCTTTTTCATGATATATAATACTCCATAAGACATTTTTTTCTTCCTGCGAGTAAATCTCTCTCTTTCTCTATATTATTATTATATATCTTGGATCACTATTTAAATGAACTTTGCCAGCAAATTACCACTTACCAAAGGAATATTTGTTTCCTGAACCTGAGTGTGTGTGTACATATGCTTTTATTGCTTTTTGTTGTTTATGAGACTTTTAAAGAAGCTCATTTGAAGGGGCAGAATTGAACTGCTGAGGCCCTCCCTTGTCGTCTCTTAGACTTTGGATTATTGGCTAATATAGCATAGTTTATTAGTTACTTTTTACATTATGTAAGTCCTTTTTGGTGGATTTAATGTTCCACTACATTTCACAAAAGCGAAGAATTTTAGTTCTCAACATCTAATATAACAATTCTTGCTCTTGGTCAAAACTTCTTTATGTCCAAATTTGAAACCAAAACACATAGCTATTGAATGCATTCAAATGCCAAAGAACTGATTTTCTTCACAGATATGCTATTTGGCTTAGAGCAAAACACTCGTTATGTGCATGCTTATGAGCTAGGATTGACTGAAATTCCTTTCTCTCAAGGTCGAAACCTCCATCCCCACTTATTTCCGGACCAAATTCAGGTCCCTGCTAAATAATCTTTTAAAAGTTTCCCACATAGAAAGGATGATACAATGACCTTATTCATGGAAAACACTTTATCTTTCAGATTACAAACAAAATCCGAGGAATTTCATTGTATGTGTCACTTTGGGATTGGATGGCATTCAATTAATGACCAATCCAAGGAAAATACTCTATCTTATTTTGTGTCTTTTGAATTGGATGACACTCATTTGATGGGTAATATACCCCTTCCCTTCCTTATCAACCGACCAAACATCGAAGGCAATTTCTTGGATAGGTATTAAAAAACTAAATCATCAGTAAGTATTTATTTTTCGGTTGTAAGATCTATAAAAGAAAGTAATTTTGATCAGAACCAACGACAAAAACGTACACTATCTCCACGACCTCACCAGAAAAAAGACCAAACAAAAAAAAAAGGTGTACATACTTGCATAAAGAACAGTTATTTTTGTCCAACCAAGCACCTTTGCCTGGCCTTAGAAATAGAATTTGGTTCAGAAACCAATGGACGGGCACACAAAAAGCCATTAGGTTGGTAGCAAATAAACATGCGTGTATCCATATTTCTCGCCAGAAAACTGATTGTAATCCATCAGTTTCAGGCTACATTTTATTTTTTTGTCCCATCACAGAAGTATAAAAGGAAATGGACATGGTCAGCGAGAATGGTAGAAAAAAGGGTTCTCTGCTCCTTGTTGAAATAACTCATCACCACAACATTACAGGTATTTCTTCCTCTTTCACAAATTTTATTTTAGCAGGAAATGAATGGCTTGCACATAATGTTGCATTTTTACTTATTTTTGTTTTTTATGATGAGAACTTTTTGATGATTATTAATCGGGTTGAACAGATTTTGTTATAATATTTTCTCTTATAGAATTTGAATTGTTATAATATTTTTCATTTCGAACTGGTAGTTTGAGATCATGATCCAAACGTTGGTTATGGAAGTTATTAGCATAGTTAATCTATGAATTATCATTAGCGTTCTGTATTTTTTTTAAAAAAAAAATTATTCCGTAGACTTGTATTCCTCTGCGGAAGAATTTGAGAAAAGGGTAAAAAAAAATTCAATTGGGAAAACGACCTCTTTTTTTTTGCAAAAAAAAACATGCTTTTTTAAGCAAGAAAACTGCCCCAGTTTTTTTTTCAAAAAGACAAGAAAAATAACTATAGCAAGGTAAGGGATCTAAACATGATGGAAAAAAAAAATAGAACCGTTTTTATGTCCAAAAAGCTTTTTTTTTTTGTGCCCAAAAAACAAAACAAAAAAAAGAAGAAAATCTCCCTCTGGGGAAGAATTTGTCCCATACAATGAATTTAATTAAGAATTTTTAAATTCAACAAAAGCTTATTTTATCTCTATTTCACAATTACTGAAAATTTTATAAAAATAATAACATTAAGTGTAAAATGCTTGTTTACCAAATATCTTGTATTTAACATAACTGATTAAGTAAAGATTCAAGTTATCATGATGTGATGAGCACATGATTACCTTTGTTAGATTTTAAAAAGTCGTCATAAATTTTACAATCAAGGACAAAAATTATAAAAAAACTAAAAGTTAAATTATTTAAAGAAAAGATCATGAATCAAAGTGAGAAAATACCTATTTTTTCAGAGACAAACACTGCCAATGAGCCTAGTTATAAAAGCATATGGCTCGTCAAAACGACATTCCCTTTTGTGAATGAAAGTCTGTCCATCAAAACTTAATGGAACACCATGTTATTTTTTCCGTCGTCTAAAAGACATGTTCTGTTGTCGTCTTATGGCCAAAAAATTTCTTTGAAATTGCAAAATTTTGCTGTCGTTATTTCTAAAATGACGTCTCTATTGTCGCTTTAATTGAAAAACGACATCGTTTGTGGCGCAAACGACATTTATTTGTTTGTCTGTACTTTATTGTCATTTCCACCTCCTTATTCTCCTTCTTCTTCTTCTTTTTCACGGGGCTCTTTGATGTCTTTCATTGGTGTCCCCACATCAAAGTTGTCATTCATTTCTGTAAACGACAAAACATTTCTAGTACCATTTTGCTGGCTATTATTAACTTGTTGTGTAGTCTATCATCTATTATTGAAAAAATGATTGTCTCTGAAAGTTTCTATGCTTGGAATTGATATAAAGATTAAAAAAAAAATAGAGGACACTTCTTTAGCAGGGTTTTAATTTAGTATAATTTTGATTCGATCCGATGATTAAGAATTATACTTAAATTTGCACTTATGATCAAAGATACTAGTAGAATATTTTTTTCATACCTTCTCATAAAATTCTCTAAAAATAAATAAAGTAAAATAGAGTAACAATGGCAGCAACAAAAGATGATGAATTATTCCCAATTATCAGTATAGGTTACCAAACATATATCTTTTACTAATTAAAGGAACATTTTCTTATATTTATTTTGTGTGCAAGCATTATTTAAGGTGTTTAACAAACCAGTTTAAATTGAAAAAATTGATTCAAATAGTGTAGCATGTGAGAGGTTTATATTGTTATTAATTCAAACCGACGAGTTTGAATTAATGATGTGCCAAACACCCTATACAACTTTTCCCTTTCATGAGAAAACTTTGATGCTTCTCCATCTTTTAAAAACATCTAATTCTACTTTTCTTTGGCAGAGGAAACTCAATAATCAATTAGGCTCAAAAATGGGAGAGACAGGCACATCTGACAAGCGTGACGTTGAAAAGCAACATGAAGAAAAGGAAGAGAAGAAGAAGAAGGAAGAAAAGCAAGAGGGAGGAGATGAGAAGGAAGAGAAGAAGAAGGACAAGAAGGACAAGGAGAAGAAGAAGAAGGATCCTGAAGATAAGAAGGACGCCGCGAAGCTGAAGCAGAAGCTCGACAAGATCGAATCGAAGATTCAGGCCTTGGTGGCAAAGAAGGAAGAGATCTTGAAACTGATCAAAGAAGCTGAGGAAGGTGCCACTGCCACCCCAAGTTAAAAGAAATGGCCTGAATTTGCCACCTCTCAAAAACTATTATGTGCAACATAAAATGCTAGAAAGTGACATTTAATTTAATGATATATGTAAAGTATATAATTAAAAAAGGGTCCAAGATCACAGTATTGTAATGGGGACTCTACATTGGTGTATATATTGTAGTCATGGTCTTGACATTATGATTTTGTGAGTTGTTGAACCAAGACATCTTGGAGTAATTCACTCCCTTTTAATTATATTCCATTTGTTTTTTTTTTTCTTTCTTTTTTTTTTTTAATTCCAGTTTGTACAACTGCAAACCCTATTAGGAGGACCACCTTTAAACTGGATTAGCACTGCTTACTTACTCAATTAATGAATTCTTACTCCTCTTTTTTTTATCAGAAGTCTTATAGCCAAAACTCTGCATAATGTCTGAGTGGACTAAATAGTGCCGTGAAATAGAATTCTGAAGCATTAAACATCAACACGACTGATTGGGACCCATTTAATGTGTATTTCCCAACGTTGTTCATCTTGTTTTAGCAGAGACTCCATAGAGACATGAGCCCAATTGGAATATACTAAAAAGGAACATAATGGTTCTGTACTTTGGCTTTTTGTGAGCTTTTTTTACCGTAGATATCCGTATAGGTAGTGCATGTTTCTAAACGTTAAACTTAATCAAAATCATATCAAAGTATAATAAAAAAGAAGAAAAAAACAAAACTAACATAATTCAATATAGATATGACGATTTAAAATAGAGCTCTATTCATCTACTAATAGGGTATTTTTTTATATCTTACCGTAAAATTCTCGTTTTAGTAATCAAGTAGAACACCATCGCCAAAAGTAGCTTGCATCCTAGAGGGGAAAGCACAAATCTGTGTCCTGTCCATCACCAAATTTGAAATCAAAAAGGGTATTGGAAGTTTCATTTTTTTATAATGAATCACCTGTGCTTATGAGTGAGTACACAAGGAAACTTCCTCTATGGCTTTTTTCTTTCCATGTACTATAAAATCTTTATGCAAGCAAATTCAAATCAAGACTGGTATAACAACAGACAGTTAGGTCAGTCTTCATTGTTCTCTCAACCAGAAATGAGCAAGATCCCGGGTTTATACTCCGACATCGGCAAAAAGGCCAGAGGTTATACCACTGTCTTTTTTCTCTTCATGTTCATCGTAGATTTCTTGAAATGCTTATTGAAAATTATATTAGAGCATTTTCTTCCGCAATTTCTTGGTCTAAATTCCTTCTTCTTTTTTTTTTATTAGATGTTCTTGACAAGGATTTTGCTCGGCGAACAAAAACCTATGAAACGAACTACCAAACCGGCGATTGGAGCTTTGATATCTCCTGTAAAAGTAATCTCCTAGATCAGGTTTACTTTTCAATTTCCTTTTTCCATGCAACTATAATCTCGCAATAATTTCTACGCACATCACAATATGACGGTCATCAAATATGAGACAATTACAATCTTAAATCTAAGATGAAATCTTTAGTAGTTTACATGGTCTTTTTGGCTTCTGCAACTATGACAGTCCAAGATATCGTCCCGGGACTCAGCACCCTTGTTGGACTCGTCGTACCCCATTCTGGCAAGGTAAAAAATATATATATTCGGTTTGCCAATCTAAAACTGTTAATCTTACACGGATCCGAATCATGTTAGGCTTTGATTTTTATGTCAAATTGTTGTAACTTGTTAAAGGTGGAACTGCAATACATGCAAGACTACTTTGGAATAACAGGAGGCACAGGATTGAAAGCAGATCCAGCTGGAGTTTTCAGCCCCGTACTAAACATTTCAGGTGTTGTGGGCAGCAATCTTTTCTCCTTAGGAGCTGCCCTAGCCTTTGATGTAGCAACAAGGGCATTGGACAAATTCAACACTGGTTTGAGCTTCAACAATGACTTTGCTTATTAGTTCCTTGACCTTGTGAGCCATTTCTCAAAACTATGGAACAAAATTATTAACGAGAATTCTGTGGTAGGATATAGAAAAATACTTATCAATAGGACACAGTTTTTAACCATCAGATTAAACTAAAAAAAATACGAGAATTTAACAGAATGTATAAAGGTTTCTAAATGTGATGTGCTCCTATTGTATATTTTCATACCCTACTACCAAATTCTCTAAAAATCAAATGTTTGACGCTTCATATTTTTGGCCCCTTCAATCGGTTTAGCTAAAGCAATTTCTGACCCTTAATTTATGCAGGGATAAGCTTGACACTGTGAGAGCTTCCTGTTACTACACAGTGAACCCTACAACAAACACCGCCATCGCGGCAGAGTTGAAGCACAGCTTTTCAACAAGTGATACTTCCCTTGCCATTGGTGCGCAACACGCTTTTGTTCCTTTGACAACACTCAAGGGCAAACTAGACACACATGGCAAGGTTGCTGCTCGCATTCAGCAAGGTTTGGGGGAGAAGTTTTTTGTGACTTTAGGCGGCGAAGTGGATTTTATGGATCAAAGGAGGATTCCTAATATTGGTCTGTCTGTGGCTCTAAGAGTCTAAAATATAGTAATACGGATACGGCTTCTACAATATGGAGATAACGGTCTCTCGCATTAAATTTTGATGGGGTAATTAAGATTTCAATAATCTTCCTTAAATTCATGATCACTTGCTACCAAAATTTCTTTGTTTTTGTATCTTCGTTATAATTTTTACAATTAAGGTATGAGTTTCGCAGCATTTTTATAACGGAGTGGAAATTAGAAAAAGACATTGTACACGATTTCCAATATAGTGGCATATATAGATACCAAAAGATACCTCATGCATAAGACTTTTCTGTCGCTCAATTTTCACTTCCAGGACATTTGCTCTGTACTTTTTGTTGTTAATAAAATTTGAGGATTTTTTTTTTTTTAACTTTTGGCAATGTGAAAAGTAATGGAAGAGAGAGAGAGAGACCCCACAAGCATATATGCTCATTCAAGTCCCAATAATGGAACTTCACCTGGAGAGAGAGAGAGAGAGAGAGAGAGACCCCACAAGCATATATGCTCATTCAAGTCCCAATAATGGAACTTCACCTGAAGAGATTATTACAAAAAAATAACAAGGCTTACATCTTCAATAAGCTTTTTATTGACAGACATGGGAATGTAAGCGGACTCCAGTGGTGTAAGCACATTTTTGAGATGGACTGATTCA